>LXGT01000044.1:0-127006 GCA_001640655.1 Endoconidiophora laricicola
GGGGGGGGGGGGGGGGAAGAGTTCTATCGTCTTTGAGAAAAACCAACTAGGAAGACAACAAAAGAAGTTCAATGGCAAATTACGGTCCCAGAGCCGTATCAGCAGTGACTTGGTAGAAACATACCTAAACATTAGCCAACGGAACTACCTGAACAACGGCTTTCCAGCCGTCCAGTGATCTAAGCTAGTCAACGAATCTTGTTATAATTCATTTACTATAGTACACATAAACACAGACACACACAGATATATACACCCCATCGTCGGACGAGCCTTGTCTGCTGTCATTCGCACTTCATGAAGGCGGCGTCTATAGTTACTAAAACGATACGTGCCTTTTTAGACTGATGAATGGTTAACTTGCTATTGATTGCTACGAGGGCCAGTGCATGGAACGGAATTCAAGTTTACATAGGTAGTAGCTTTTTTCTCTTTCCTTTAGCGCATTATGAAGGACTTGGCACTCAGACCTTTTTCTCATCACACACACACACACACATACTCTCTCTCTCTCTCTCTCCAAAATCTTCGATCCAAGCTAGTCAAGCTAAGAATCAACCGGAGGAATAGGCCGATATGACCCCTGGACCCCTTGATCTTACCTATCTACTCTTCACGTTGCTAGAGAATAGATAACACCGAAAAAGCTGCTTGATGTGCTGGCAAAAAAGGCCTAAGCTATATTTTTGATGTTGCAACCTCGACTTTGCATACTCAAAGATCGCTGCTCTGTATCGACAGCGATGTTATCGAGAGGCCGTGCTGTGCAGTTCACTGAAATATATTGTTTGTTTATACGTACGCTAACTCAACTCATGTACATGCACCGCTGTGCTGTTCCTCTACAAGGTAGAGTCCTCCTGATTGTGCATACGTTATCAAGAATCAAGCCAGGAGCAGCTTCTTTATAGCAAGTAACATCATTATATCTTGTCACCGGTGGCGCTTGACGTAGAGCTAGTCTAGTTCTACGATTTATCTGTCTTTCTCAGCGCCACGACCATCGAAACATCCTTCCTCTCCATTTTTCTCAAGGCATCGCCGATTTTGGAGCGCCGCTTTCTCCAAAAAAAAAAAAAAAAAGCCCCTTTGCATTTATCAGCTCTATATCTTGCCGCTTGGTCGTTCTTCCCTGAAGCAGATTATAACACGGCGTTCGTGTACACTTCTTTATCTGCCGGTTGATGCAATCTCCTTGAATAAGATGACATCAATCAAGTCGGGCTCATCTACACGTTCGTGCGTACTTGGAGTGTCATTTACATGTCTTTTTGTGATATTAATAACCAGTAAATAGTTTGGTTATATCACTCCATGATATAGTATGCGCAACTTTATCTTTATAAAGTCATAACTATGCAACACAACTATGATACCCTTTCTATGACTATTGATGTTTGTGCCTCACTGTTTTCTTGGCCCCATTTGCATTTCGTTCAAAGGGGAGACAAAAAATAAAAGCACGTATTCAACAGCAGCATTCATTAACTGCTGTGTATGAATAGATATGTCTCGTAATAGTTAACATCTAGTCAGGTAATAGGTTTCCATTAATTTTTTCAAATGAACACTGTGCCTCATGCTAATGATACCAAAGATGTTGCTTTTCCTTTTTTGATCAATAAGAGCCTAGATGTTGCTTTATGGCCTACGACGGGTTATCCATCTGACTAGACTAACAAGGTGGAGGAAAAGTCGTGTGGATATCGGCATGTTCAAAGAGGTGCCTATATAATGTGTTCTATACGAAAACAACACGTTTCTTGCATTTTGTAACTAACATTGATAGAAGAGGAAATAAGGGAGCAGAAATTGTGAGCAGCGAAA
The DNA here is from genome assembly GCA_001640655.1 of Endoconidiophora laricicola. Lineage (NCBI taxonomy): Eukaryota > Fungi > Ascomycota > Sordariomycetes > Microascales > Ceratocystidaceae > Endoconidiophora > Endoconidiophora laricicola. Next base: position 1,828 of record LXGT01000044.1, read on the forward strand.
TGATATTCGAAATATAAGCTTGCCCAGTACTTTTCCACCTTAAACAGTTTCTTAGCGTGAATAGCTAATGCATTGCCTTCTTAGATACCTTTCTCTCAGGTATCTAAGCTACAGTTACAAAGTCTTAGCCTTCTTGGCCTTTTTTCCCATTCTAAATGGCAGCTACTTGAGCTAGGTTTTTTTTTTTTTTTTCAGAAAAGTTATCATACAGAGCATCATGTTCTTTAAGCAAACGTAACGGCTGTCTTTCTTGACTACTATAGTATCAGATACAATTACGCAAACCAAAACCCTCAGACACTTTTTTCAAGAAAACAATGCCGACGATCTATTGCCTTGGCTTTTGCAACTTGATCTTACCCTTGCTTCCCCTTCTGTGTAGTTTTTTTGGCTTCCCTCTATATTTCTTCGTTTTAGCTGCTTCATCACTGAAACGAAACACGTCAAAGAGCGCGTGTTGTGTGTGTGTCGTCATATGACAGCGTTGATCATGACACCGCTATAAAAATAAAACAAAGATAAATAAACCCTGTACATACCAAGGCCTTGATCCAAGGCTTGTCGAAGGGCTTAGCCATTAGCTCACAGCCCGTATGTTCAACAACGAATCTTGAGGCAGCAGCTATCATCATTTCAACATTTTAGTAGCCCAACCCACATTATGATACAGTGTATAATGCCTTGCGCTTGGTGTATTTACACTGTCCTGAAGAATGTCCGTTGATTATCGCGGATCGGATCGGTGTTTGTTTGGCTGAAATCAATTGGCTGGGGAAAAAATCTGCAATAATAAAACAGCATAAATTGCGCACTTACGAATATGGAAATGGCGCTGCAGAACTGGTAAAGCACAGCCAGATTTCACTAAAATGTCTACTCATCCAACCACGGAAAATACAAGACTAGCTAGCACAGTCCAGTCTAGCGCTAGCCATCTAGAAGGGTCTTTATCATTCGTTGGTTTTGGTCTACTACAGCACTATATATTCTAGTTGCTTAGTGGTAGCCCATCGGCTTTCGGCAGAACGAAGGACGTGTTGGGTGCCAATACTTCGCAGAAGCCGTTTCGTTCCATTTGCTAGGCCATTCTTTAGTGAGCAGCGATAAAGATTCGGAAATATATAGATATATGTATCATAACACGTAACTTGATTTGCAGCCCGTGGCTCTTTTTGAGTAAATATTGAGCAAATAGAGAGAAGAGAAATACTGGGTTTCCCCGCTTTTGTTAACAGGCTCATACTGTATTCCAACTAGATTGAACGCCAGAGGCCTAACAAATCTAAAGCCCGATTTCGCCCATGGAAATTATTATAACCGTTAATTACATACCCTGTAATAACTATACTTTTTTTTTTTGGGGGGGGGGGGGGGAGGGAAGGACCTCTGTAAGTTTCAAGATATCGTGGGTGGGATTTCATAAAGTGCGCTCCCCCCTTACATTCTCCATCTTAGGTCAACGACAAATAATCACCGAGGAAGGAGATCCAATTTCATCAACTGCTTGTTTTATGTTCATATTTAGTTGGGTCTGTGTTTATTTACCAAGCCTTATATATTACTTGTATCAATATCGTGATAGCAACCTACATCCGCTATTAACATATGTATTCCATTATTTCTCTTTCGCTTGCCTGTTTTTGATATCGGGTAGCAATATCGTAGTTAAAGCGGCTTTATCTACAAGCCCATGAATATCCACAAGGGTCCCATCCACTCAACCATGAAAAGGAAAAAAAAAATTGGAAGAAAAAAAGATCGCCCAAACAAAGATATAGCTCAGGAATAACATGCGGTCACGGCATTTACGTCGTTTGAGAACTTTCCCATGCTTGCTATCAAGGGCTTGTTCTTGTAGCCTGCTATTGGAAGCGAGTAAAATTATCCAGGATGTGCCCCTGTTATCCCCAAAGGCGCCTTAGCCAACTGTTGATGGTATCTTTGCTGGTATCTTTGTCCTAACTTACTAAGTAATCCTCACTATCTGTACTGAATCTCTTTCTATGTCTAGCAAATAGAGATGCCTCGGTGTTCCTTGTCGCCTAGGCCACTAACTCATTTAGTATCAACCGCCGTAAAGCGTTGTCTTAGGTTATTCTATATAATATCAACGTCAAATGATAAAAACTTGATAGATATTCACAACCAATCACCGATCCTTGATTTCTCCAGCAAGTCTAAAACTGAAGATCCGAGCTAGTCCGTAGTTGTAAATACTAAGCCTTTCTTGTTTGTGGTGTTGAACGCAGCAGAGCCGCCGTTTAAGTCTCTAGCTTAGTGACAAAGTGTGAGTTCCCATTTAATTCAACTCTACTTTCAGTACAAAGACGGAAAGCTCTGAAAACAAAATTAGTTTAGTCTATATGGATCTTTTTCAGTAGATGGCACGCACCAACTCATAATATCGCATAAAGTTCAGCATAGACACTTGTAACTTTGAATACACATTCCATTACCAGCCTTAGTATATATAACTAAATCTTTCTCTCAGCCAACTCATTTCGTTCTGAATTAAGCCAAAGCGAAAATGAAAGATTTTTTTCTACATGTTTGGAGCCGCCATTAGCTCGGATAAAAGACGGCGAAGGCACGGAACAACTATACCCAATGGGCTCTCAGCCGCTCACATTATTCTCACTTTGTATGCGGATAAGTACATATTACGTGTTTGCGCTAAGAATCAGACCGTATACGGGCATAGAGAGATTAAGAAGAAAATCTGAATTTGTCAGTATTTTGTTCCAGACCCATCCGTAGAACATTCTAAACGGTGGATTTCGTCTATTTCTCTCTGTCTACACTTTTCCATAAAATAAAGTCGCAGTTTGTCATTCTGTAAGCAAGACTTTAGGTGAGTGATGTGCATTGTGCTCTGTAGTATCAAAAACTCCGCGGCACACAACACATGTAGCGCTACGCATGCTATATATTTTGTTTGTTGCTACCTTCCTAATAGCCTACGTACTCACTCGTAGATGTTTCAACAACTTCTTACTTAAATGTAAGTTGGTAATATTGGCTTAGGTACATAAAGGAGAAGAAGAGAGGAAGAAAAATAAAACTCTATTTCGCCTCGTGGTGCAACAAAGGATGGATTGTCTTACAACCTATGTTCTAGTCAGACAGAACCGGAGTTATTTTATTCGGTTCTTGGGTTTTTGGGAAAAGGGAGTGTTGACGTCACAAAATATATAATCCGTCATTGAATGATATAACAGTTTGTTTATACTATAAGTAATGTGTTCTATAGCCAGGCGTATAGATCAAGCTGTGGTTCTCTACTAAGGTCGTATTCAACTTGAATGAGATCGATTATGAGTGCTAAGAGGTTGCATATTAGGGTTCGGGCCAACCCTGCCTGTTTGTTGATAGCCCAAGGGTCTTGTTCAGGCCCCCTGGGAGACTTTCTCTTTCTCTTTCTCTTTCTCTTTCTCTTTTCTACTTTGTTTAATATATTTGGTAGTCATAATAAATAAGGCAGTTGACTGTTTGACTGGAAACAAGCCACTATTGTGATATAGTATGCAAGTTTTTAGCATATGGGAACGGCTATTCAAAGAAAGCCAATGTGAAGCAAATTGATATAATTATTGTTTTCATAGTTTCCCATCTTTGTTCGTTTGGCGAATAGAATTGTCTGAGCAACACAGTCACATGGAATCCTGTTCTGTGATTCTAGCTTTATAAGTCCGCCTACCGCAGCCACCCCTATTATTGTATCCTGATTATATCCGCTAAGCCAGAAGATATTGAACGCTCAAGAAGCAAAGCAGTCGAATGCACTAGAGCCTCATCATGCTACTACTTCTACTCTTTGCCACTCGCCGTTTTTCGTGTCTTTCTAAATCACCGAAAAAGTACACCCTGTTAAATTAAACCCCGTATATTTTATTTATCTATTTTCTAGTCGACATCCTGTTGGGTGGTTGGTGCTTGTCCTGAGACAAGCTGCTATTATATTTTGGTCTCGACAAGGCGGCGGCAATCGGCCAATATAAGCGGCTGATATACTGCATGGCATCACCGGAAGAGTGCATCCCAATAACCTCATGAACGAGAAACTTTACGGGGGATATAACAGCAGCAGCAACTGTAACTGCCTGAGTAACTTACCTGAGGAGCACATGCATTATTACTGGCGACATGGAAGAAGGATAACAGGCATGGGACATGAACATGTAACCCACTGTACAAGGCCTTGTTCCATACTAGGCAGAGCGGCTTTAACCACTTCTTTTTTTTTTTTTTTCCCTATCCTAATCTATTCTCATTATTTCTGCCGTGTAACGGAGTTGGGGGGGGAGGGGGAGGAACTTCGCTTAGTTGCAGGCCAACTGCACAAGAGAAGGGGTGGCCGGCCAAATATATGCCTAAATTCAAAAGAAGAAGAGGATGTGGTAGTAGTAAGGTATCACGTATTCCCGCTCTTGTTCAATTGCGTATCGGCTATCACCAAGCAAATCTGATATTATTTACCGGCATTCAAATCAATGAACGGAAATGAAGGGGACCCTAGATCAGCCTGAACAACACCGGAAATTTTGATGCAGATCTGCTATTACAACACATATAAACGTGAGAAGAGAATATACAGCTTCCAGAATCCCAACGGCATATATCAGATGTATATTGTAATATTACTTATATCCAGTGTAATCCCGTTCGCCACCGCCTCCACATGACGACTCCCCCTAATATAAAAATTGTGAATCAAATAACTTTTCAGAAAAGAAACCGAAGAAAACAGAACATTCTCTCATCCTTGTTGTGGATATAGTACTGTCGTGCAATAGCTGCGTTCTATCAAAATCCGAATATCCCCTTCAGCCATTGGATTGTGCTAGATTATTATATTCTGCGCAAAGCCGAATCCATTCTTTTTCATTAGAAGCAAGGCCCTATCGATATCATCAAAGCACGGCAAGAGTATATTGTTGCTCTAGTTGAAGAAAATATTGAGATGGGTTATGAATGGATAGCAAAGGCGTAAAGAGGAGACAAGCAGGACGTCAAGAATAAGGTGTGTCACCACGGCATGATTCGGTGTTTTTGTCATATGTATCAATATTGAGTGTTCTTCTGAGGGTTCCTAGTACATGCAAGCTATTATGTATTGTCTCATATAAGTCAGTGAGCCATATTGATTTCCGGATTCATATAACCTAAATGGCCTAGAGAAGAAAGAAACTAATACATATATATATGTTTATTTTATATAGATGATTATACAAGGCGGGTTACTGTATATTTTGTCTTCTTTTGGCGACTCGGTGGACGGAATGTTGCGGCTCTCGGCTGAATTCCAACAGATGAAAAACAAGCTTCTGGAAAATCCACACTTTTACTTTATAATCCCTCTATTTTATTTTATTATCTTTTATTTTCTTTAATATAGTTATTATCTCCCGGTTCAAATGATAAGAACGAGAATATGTTGTTCGTGACAGGGGAATAAAAGACCAGAAAGTCGGGTTTAGGCATTGTCTAGAGCGAACATGCTCGATTCAACGAGGCTATTCGAGCTAGCCTGTTATTCCATATGGTTGGCATGTTTTATCGACGAGGTTCTGGCTACCAAACTCCGATGGGTCATTATTAAGGGGGGTGGCGGTTATGCCAGATCCAAAGCAAAGCGACATCGTTGTGTTAATGTTTTGTATTCTTTGCTTGCCGAACATTGCCTCTTCGTCTTATCCCAACGTGTCTTGTTGATTATAGCCTTGCCTCCAATGTTGTTGCTCTTTTCACCTGTTTGCTTGTCTGTCCGTCTCGCAGCCCCCTTTCATTGCGCATGAAAAAAAAAATGCTCGAAGCGGACGAACAAGGTCCATTTGTATGGCTACGGCTACTTGATTATTGCTCCTGGCAACCAGTTCGAACATCGTGGAGATAAAAAGCAGTTGTGGGATACAATGAGGTTCGTATCCGCTTTAAAGTGCAAGATGGACTTTCTTCCAGGCAATATGTTATTTGTTCGTTAGTATTAGTGACATAAATATATAGCCCTATGAAGTTCGATGTTTTAGTTTTTCCTCTGTTTGGGGGCATCTTTGTTACTAAATGGAATTGAACACATAAAAAACGGACGCAACGCAGTTGAAAAATATATATATAATAATAAGGCAAAGGTCTACATGAGTCGTAGTTTTCATCGTTTACGTCAAGGCGTCGGCTTAATGAACAGGAACAAAACGACGATATCAGTAGATACTATTAGCTGATGTGTCGTAGCGTGCAACCCCAGATAAACGGCATTATTATTAGCGCTTTAAGAGAATTGCGTGTGTAAGCTGATCATGCCCTTCTTCTGACTTATCCTTTACCAATCAAGTTCTATAAAGTTAAACACTCAAACGCTACTCTTTCTTATCATGCTAAGTATTCGTCGTCGTCTACACGTCGGAGCACCTTATTAGATAGAAAGGCCAGGTAGGTGTTCTCAATTCAGACGCAAGTGAACAACTAGCAAGTCAGTTATTCCTTGTCGAGCCTTGTCCAAAGTCCATGAGGACAATTGATCCATGGATGGATGTCTTGCTTCTTTTGTTTGTGTGTTCTGGCCTAAACTACCTTGTCCAGCTAAGCCAGTAATATTCTCTGTATTGTACCTTGTTGCCGGCCTTAGACCCCAATAAAATAACATCGGAAAGCATGGTTATTGTCGGAAAGCCTCGCTCACGATTCTCAAGCCCTTGAAAAGATCGAAAGGAACTGGGATAAGTTGTGTACGAGAAGAGAAAGGTAAATACCGTCAAGTCCGTTTCGGTCAAATTGTTTCTCCTCTGAGAGGCGGGCTTTCAGTCTTATTTTTTGATTGTTTGCTGTAGATTCGACAGTAGCTAAAAACCAAGGGAGGGTATCTTGTCCTTCTTGCCTCTGTGCTTGGATTACTAATTCATCAACGGCCATGCCGAGCAGGCAAAAGTAACTCCAGTACTGTAGATATGCATTGCGCATATAGTAGTATAGATGTTAATCCACATCATACCGCCATTTGTATACTGGCTAGTGGTATTGAAGGTAAAGTATGTAAGCAAAGAAAAACAGCCTGTAGTACGTCGTAATGTATATGGTAGTATATAGATGGATGGGAATGATCATCTGCAACACCCATCGACTTGGCCTAACGCCAACCAGTAAGCAATACCTACAGAAAAACATAACGACAATGATAGGTGCGTCTCTCTGCTTCTATTGACGATCAGTCTGCTATTACAATCAGTCAGTTTATGTTCTTCGCTCGGGGGGCAGGATGTTGGGAGGGGGGGGGTGGAATGGGATGGGAGGGAATGCTTGAGATGCCTGCATTAGCTCCGATTTCCTTCTTCTTCTTCTTCTCTCTGCTTTCCTCGTTGCATCCATCGCAATTACGACGACGGCGAAATCTTCGTGATCTCTCTTTTTCTTGAGGTATCAGTGGTTTAGTGATAAGGCTTTACCGCCTAACGCCAGGCGGCCGTCGCTCTTTCGGATTGTTCTGCTCTATGTTCTTGTGACGCTGTCTTGATTTTTCTTTGCCTGCACGCCAATTTAGACTGAGAGCCGCATTCGAACACCTAAACTACGTCTTCTAGACTCGTCGATATACAAGCGTGCAGACTCTAGTACGCATTGTCTCTAATCCCTTTCTGAGAGGCAATCTGTTCATGAGCCTCGATCATGAACTAGTGTATACGAAATTCAACTAACCCTAAGAATGAACAAAGCATTAATAATAGTTCCCTCATGAGGGAAATAGAGTGAGAATAGAGTAGTTCCCTGTAGTGTATACTGTGCAAAAGGTAATAAATTAGTACTAATGGCTACTATAAATCGGTGTTGACCGACTGTGTGAAAACAAGGTATAATACTGTAATAACTTGAAAAAAAGGCATTGCTACGGCATTATCAAGCATATTTCCTCTCTAACCCCCAAAAGGCGTTATGAATAAGAAGCGGCAGCAATCTCATGTTGGCAGCCACCTCTTAATTTCATTATGTGGGACGAAGACGTGCAAACCCGTAAAAGACATTACTGTTTGAGCGTTTTTCTTTCTATCAGAGAGCGATCCAGACGATGTGGTGGCTTGTTGTCGTCGTTGCTAAGCTAAAAGGCAAGAAGAAAGAAATCACAAGATAAACACACACGGGCCTTTGAGCACACGCCTATCGTCATACATGTCCAGAGGTACACACAACCTCCTCCTCCCCCCCCCCTCTCTCTCTCTCTATTCTTCTTCTCCAACCCTTCCCCTGGCTATATTAAACCTATCAATGTACTTTTGAAGACTTGCCAAGCATGAAAAAGGTGTGATAGTAAAGCGTTAAAGGTAAGAACCGAACAAGAAGCGCCATGTTGCATGCTGGCTCTATGTGGGCTCTCCGTACGCGGCATTGGCCAGCTCATAGATAAGGGACCGCCGTATAGAAAAGAGAAACAAAGCAACACACTGAGAAAGAGAGTATATATATATAGAGAAGATTATAGAGCAAAGTTGAGACAAGAGCGTATCGAGCAAGTTGATGCACTTGGCAAGATCATGTCTGGGTACTAGAGGCGGATTTTGGGGGAGAAGCGATCAGAGCAGGTCTCTGATAGGCGGCCGGGCCCTCTGACGGCTTTCGCACCCAAATTTCCTTTTTTCTTTTCTTAATTTATATCCATTTTCTTCCTTGAATTTAGCGCGATTTTCTGGCCGCCTATATGAAAAAGAGAGAATGTAAACGTAGTAACTGATCTTCAGTACCAAGTCTCATCGGAGTCTCCCAGACAGGCGACTTTCTGGGTAGTAACTGCTAGCCAAGCCGCCTAATTGGCAGAAGGTTAAGGAAGTCCTGGCGATTCTCTGTCTTTATTGTTTATTATTTATTCTTAGTATACAAGAACTTTGAAGAGTTGCGGATTCTGAGGTGACCAGTTAGACGGGCTGGGAGTTATTGTGTTTGCAGCCAAGCGTGCACAGTGGACGAGATAATGGGCGGCGAAGAACTTTGACATCTAAGAAACGAATAAACTTTAGAACAGAGTTGGGAGCCTATAACTGGAAACGGTTGGTCGTAAACAAGGCCAGACCCGTTACAATTACAGTGGACGCTAGTAGCGACTTTCTGGACTAGGAGAGGCCTGAATTTGACTTACGCCCGGGGGGTGAATTTGGCCCTGGTTTTGAGTGCATGTTGGCGCGGGTTGGCAGGTCAGGAAGAGCAAGAGACGAAATATACAGGGGAGATAGACAAACAAATGGGAATAAATTCAGGACAATTTAGAGCGAAGGAAATAAAAGACATAAAAAAAGAAATGTCGAATAAAAGACGCACAGAACGAGAATATAGTGGATAAAGTCCTAAGAAAGCCCTACAAGTCCAGAAAAAGTAAAAGTCCTGGGCCACCATGCCACCCAGGCTAGCCCAACCCCGGCCGACAACTAACGCACTGGCTTGCGCCTGGAGGGCAGAGTAGCACTAAGCAATGAGACTAACCTAAAGTTACTTCGTTGACAGCAAAGAAAAAGCGAGAGACTAAGAAGCAAATAAGCTGCAACGAGAAGCGTGGGCGAAAATGAAGGGCCACTAACTAACTCGACCTGCGTCCGTTCCGGTAAGTCGCAGAATTCGCAGAATTCGATCCAAAAGTCTATGGCTAGCCCGCCTAGAATCAAAATCTTTAAAAGGCGCCGGTCTCCCCCTTCGATTAGCTTTTACTCTTTTTTTTTTTCCTTTCTTCCTTACCCACGGAAGGTACGATCAAGACTTTACTGTCCCGTTATCCGGCCCTCACTTTTCGTGCGGTGGTGTGAGTATTTCCATCTTCTTTCAACTGCCTGTCCTCATCATCATAAGCATCACATCTTATCTTCACTTCTCATGCCCATCTCGCTGTCTGCCCTGGCTTTGCTTGTCCTGTCTTCGTATGCAATAAACGCATCAGCTTGGCTTGCGCTTCTTACTATCGGTTTCGGCTCTGCTAGCAACTAGCGCTGGCATCGTTTTCTGCCTACCGCTCTCTCTCACTCTCTCCCTCTCTATCATACCCTCCATCTCGCTGCTGCTGTCTTCGCACTCGCCCCATCCCTTCTGCATAGTTTAGGACGCCTTGGGCTGCGAGCAGCAATCATCCCTTCTATCACTCCCATCAACAGATTCTTGTTCCTGGCAACATTCCCGGAACCCCATATGTGCTGTGCAGTGGTTGCTCCATAGTTGTGACTGACCTTCATCTGCTGAAACGGCGAGCTAAGAGAAGCAACTTAAAAAGATGCTTGGGGGCAACCCGTCTGTTGTCCCTGGAGTATTGTCTTTTTTATACCCGTTGCCACCGTGCTTACTGTACATTCTTCGGGACTTGGCTCCTTTCCTTTCCATTTTCCCTTTCCTATATATAAGACCATCCAGTGCCGCTCATTTTGACGCAACCCAACTAACCTGTTTTACCTCTTAATTATAGTACTTATCACTTAATTATTTCTGCGACTTGCCTGTCGTATACATCCCGCCAAAAAACCAAATTTGAATTAGATCCCTTAATAATTCCACTCGAAAAACCACAACATGGCCGATACTACTGCTGCGGCTCAACCGCAGTATGAGGAGAAGCCTCCTGCAGTAATCCCTACGAAGGGTGCCGAGGCTGAGGAAGATGATGAGGACATTGACGCCCTTATCGAAGAACTGGAGTCCCAGGATGGACACCAGGATGATGAGGAAGAGGAGGACGAGCACGGCATTGGTGGCCGTGTCGTTCCAGACGATCAACTCCAGACTTCGACTTTGACTGGTCTGACCTCAGAAGAGGTCCTGGCTCGCCGTAAGAAGTGGGGTTTCAACCAAATGAAAGAGGAGAAGGAGAACTTGATTCTGAAGTTCTTCAGCTTCTTCATCGGACCTATCCAATTCGTGATGGAAGCCGCTGCTATTCTAGCGTAAGTGTCATCCACAATACTCTATTCACCCTTCAAGTGGCATTGCCACGAGCTATACGCTCCAAAAATTCTGTCTTCTGGCTACAAGTAATAGCTTGTCGCATTGACACTTGTGGATCAGCATTTATTTCTGGTCCGTTCGTTTCCAAAAAACGAAACAAATGTCACCCTGCGTAAAGCTTGCTATTTGAGCCTGCTGGTCAAGGTTGCGTTGGCCCTGTCCTGAATTATTGCCGAGTGTCGCCGTCTCATTCTGATTGGCTCTGGCACGAACAAGCGATCAAAAGCGGGTACAATTTGACCAGGACAAGTTGTGCAGCGCGGAACAGGCGTGGACAATTGCGACGGCATAAAATCACAACAACATTGGGAATGTAAACATACTAACAATTTCAATAGTGCTGGTCTTGAGGATTGTAAGTCCACCCTACCAAAACTCGGTTTATTGGGCCTGCCATTGTGTAGGGAATTGCGACAACACAAAATATGGACTTGAAATGTCTAATCTGGAGAGCCATCTGGAGAGCCAAACAAATGCAGTCCGATTGCCGTATCATTCAGCGTACCATCCATTCTTATTCGTTGCCCCCTGCCTAGTACAGGATTGGCGAGGACCAAGGAAGGAACGCGACGCGACTGCTACAGCAGTCGGCGCACTTTTTTGCGCTCTTTCCATCGCATCCACTCATTTGCTTGTTGGCAGATTCCCTTCCCTGTGTCTACCACCTTTGGTGTCCCACTATTTCCGCATTGATCCCCACAATGTCCAAAATTGCAGTTTGACTAACATTTAGTTTTCTCCACTTCCAGGGGTTGATTTCGGTGTCATTTGCGGTAAGTCTTCATCCGGAAAATCTGCTTTAACGGAGCTAGCGCAATAGAAGCAAATCTGCTCGCGCACGCCCGCTTATTGTCGACTATGATACTAATCTGATTTTATCTACAGGTCTACTTCTGCTGAACGCCATGGTTGGTTTCGTCCAGGAGTTCCAGGCCGGTTCCATCGTTGAGGAGCTGAAGAAGACCCTGGCCCTAAAGGCTGTCGTTCTGCGTGATGGTGCCTTGAAGGAGATTGAGGCCCAAGAGGTTGTTCCCGGTGATATTCTAGAGATCGAAGAGGGTACTATCATTCCCGCCGATGGTCGTGTTGTTACCGAGGACGCCTTCCTGCAAGTTGATCAGTCTGCCATCACTGGCGAGTCTCTGGCTGTCGACAAGCGCCACAACGATTCTACCTTTGCCTCTTCGTCCGTTAAGCGTGGTAAGGCTTTCATGGTGGTTATCGCCACCGGTGATAACACCTATGTCGGTCGTGCTGCTGCTCTGGTCAACCGTGCTGCCGGTGGCACTGGTCACTTTACTGAGGTCCTGAACGGTATTGGTACGATTCTGCTCGTTCTGGTCATCATAACTCTTCTGGTTGCCTGGGTATCCTCATTCTACCGCTCTAACCCCATTGTTGATATCCTGCGCTTCACCCTGGCCATCACCATCATTGGTGTCCCCGTCGGTCTGCCCGCTGTCGTCACCACCACCATGGCTGTCGGCGCCGCCTACCTCGCCAAGAAGAAGGCTATCGTCCAGAAGCTATCTGCTATTGAGTCCCTGGCTGGTGTCGAGATTCTGTGCTCTGACAAGACCGGTACCCTGACCAAGAACAAGCTGTCTCTGTCCGAGCCTTACACTGTTGCCGGTGTTGAGGCCGATGATCTGATGCTGACTGCCTGCCTGGCTGCTTCTCGCAAGAAGAAGGGTATTGATGCCATCGACAAGGCTTTCCTGAAGTCTCTGCGCTACTACCCTCGTGCCAAGTCCGTTCTGTCCAAGTACCATGTCGAGCAGTTCTTCCCCTTCGATCCTGTCTCCAAGAAGGTTACCGCCATTGTTGTCTCTCCCCAGGGTGAGCGCATCACTTGCGTCAAGGGTGCTCCTCTTTTCGTTCTCTCTACCGTTTCTTCCGACCACCCCATCCCCCACGACATTGAGGAGGACTACAAGAACAAGGTCGCTGAGTTCGCTACTCGTGGTTTCCGTTCGCTCGGTGTTGCCCGCAAGCGTGAGGGTGGTTCTTGGGAGATTCTCGGTATCATGCCCTGCATGGATCCCCCTCGTCATGACACTGCTCGCACTATCAATGAGGCTAAGCGTATGGGTCTGTCTATTAAGATGCTGACTGGTGATGCTGTCGGTATTGCTCGTGAAACTTCTCGCCAGCTAGGTCTTGGTACCAACGTTTACAACGCTGAGCGTCTGGGTCTGGGTGGTGGCGGTGACATGTCTGGTTCCGATATCTACGATTTCGTCGAGGCTGCTGATGGTTTCGCTGAGGTTTTCCCCCAGCACAAGTACAACGTCGTCGAGATCCTACAACAACGTGGTTACCTGGTTGGTATGACTGGTGATGGTGTCAACGATGCCCCCTCGCTGAAGAAGGCCGATACTGGTATTGCTGTTGAGGGTGCTTCCGATGCTGCTCGCTCCGCTGCCGACATTGTTTTCCTTGCTCCTGGTCTGGGTGCCATCATCGATGCCTTGAAGACTTCTCGCCAGATTTTCCACCGCATGTATGCCTACGTTGTCTACCGTATTGCTCTGTCCATCCATCTCGAGATCTACCTGGGTCTGTGGATTGCCATCATGAACCGTTCGCTGAACATTGAGCTGGTTGTCTTCATTGCCATCTTCGCTGATATTGCCACTCTTGCCATCGCCTACGACAACGCTCCTTACTCTATGAGCCCCGTCAAGTGGAACCTGCCCAAGCTTTGGGGTATGTCTATTCTTCTGGGTATTGTTCTGGCTGTCGGTACCTGGATCACCGTTACCACCATGTACGCTCAAGGTGAGGATGGTGGTATCGTACAGAACTTTGGTAACATGGATGAGGTTCTGTTCCTGCAGATCTCCTTGACTGAGAACTGGCTAATCTTCATCACTCGTGCCAACGGTCCCTTCTGGTCTTCCATTCCCTCGTGGCAGTTGACTGGTGCCATCCTGGTCGTCGATATCCTGGCCACCTGCTTCTGTATCTGGGGTTGGTTCGAGCACGGTGAGCAGACTTCTATTGTCGCCGTTGTCCGTATCTGGATTTTCTCCTTCGGTGTCTTCTGTGTCATGGGCGGTGTCTACTACATGCTCCAGGACTCTGTTGGCTTCGACAACCTCATGCACGGCAAGTCCATCAAGGGCTCCCAGAAGCAGCGTTCTCTCGAAGACTTCGTTGTCTCCTTGCAGCGCGTGTCTACCCAGCACGAGAAGTCTGCGTAAAGTGCTGTTGTTTTCGTGACTTCACCACTAATAGCTATCAAAATGTAATTCTTCGATAGCGGCGGCAGAAGCTGGCACATGGTCTCGGGCTTCATTTCCTCGCCTCCTCCCATGATATCTTCTTCTATATTTCTTCTTTTGACTCAAACAATTGTTTTACTCTAATCGTGCTGGTCATCGCGGCTGCCATGTGTGCTGTGCCGTTGATTTTTCCTTGCAATACCCCTGTTGTTCCTTGTCTCGTGGCAGGCGTACCAGCACGGGAATAGGAGACCGGAGCACCGAGATCGCCTTCTGTACGCTTATTATATTCCCTCAATTACTGCCCTTAATAGAAATGAAAGAATTTCCTAAGTATCCTGTCTGTTCTATCACATGTGTGAATTGTGTTTGTAATTAGTCGGTTTTTTTGTGATTTTAAGTTTCCTCTTTAGTTATGTTAGTTATTGTGACCGTTTTTCTCAGTAAATATATCATTATACCAATTTCCTTGCGCTTCATATACATTCGTTTCCCTGCCTTGTACTATTCTACACTTGTTTAGCCTCTTTTAAGGTTTTCAATGACCCTTAACTTCACTGCTTCAATTACACTATCTTCTAAAGATTCATATTGAATGTTGTAAGTGTCTTGTTGACCTCGTGATGCTCTCTTGATAACTACGTGGACGAATACAACCCTTCCTTCCTACAACCCTTGATATGGCACCTTTTGAGTGGTAAGAGGCCATTTTAATCACTATAACGAGCGCCTTCCCCCCGCTTCGTTAGGCTTGCCGGAGGGCATTGCACATCTGTCATATGTGCATTGCAATTCATTTTTTCTAAACTACTGAGACCCCGTTCACACATCCAAGCTCGGGAAAAACGTCTTGATAGCGATCGCCATCGCCACTTCACTTTCTACCGACATCGCCATGCCCTCGAAGTCCATTTCCACACGTGGGGTTACCCTCTCGACACCATCACATTGACTAAGAGTGGTCCCATCAATAATTAAACGGTTACCCTACTCGTCTTGGCCTTTTACTATCTTCGATCTGGTTTTTCCATTGGCGCCTTTTTGTAAGGGCAGAGTTGCGAGGGAGGGGGGAGGGGGGGCTGATGGTGCCAATGTGTGGCTATGGAAGTGATTGATTTTGCGCTAGTCAAGTGGCCGAATACAACACGTCTTAGAACTTGGGGGACATTCTGTGCTTCTTATACCAGAAGCTTGGGTGTTGGCTTACGGGTAGCCATGATATCTGTCCGGTAGCCAACCCGGCGTCGTATAATCTCCGTGATTTTAGTAGACGTTAATACAATACAAGTAGTGAAACTACAACCAACTCACTTTACCTTAGAGAGCTAGCCACAGCACGCCACATAAAAATATGGAGCTTGTGGCTCAACTTTGAGCTGGTCTGACTTTTGCTAACCAAGTTTTACTAATCAGTATACTTACATATAACTTTTTTGTTCTGTGACTTAATGAATTCTTGACGTTTGTATAATCTTTTCAAGTCTTCATCACTAACACTCATCTATATTCATCGCAAAGAAAATATTGCAAATCAGAAAAAAACAACGTCGCCATGGCACCAAACTTGCCTGGATATCACTATGGTAAAAACTCATCATCGTTCTATATCGAGACACCAGTTTAGTACCTAACGTTACAAGATAGACGAGGAAAAGAAGAAGTATTTCAAGATTGAAAAGAACCAGAATGCAACATCTGCCACTCGTTGGACTACGTCAGCTGTAAAAAAAAAGCGAGAACGTGATATCTCTGAAGAAGTGCACCGGCGGCATCAAAAAGCCCTGGATAAGTACATCAGGCGCAGTGAGCTACTTACCCGAACATCGCCTGGAGCCCTGCTACAACGCGAATTCGGCCAAGCCTTTGGTCTAAACATTGATACATCTGGACAAATGATGAAACAAAGAGACGGTATCCGAAATCATATCCTCCGGGCGTCAAACATCGTATGGGCACGGGATATGTCTGTAATGGGCCGCACGCAGTTTCGTCTACCGCTGCCAGATCACCATGAAGAGCATATATCTTCGTGGAACGGCATGGAGCGCGAGGCAAACCTGACTAGCCTGTGGGTGGGTGGATGCGAGAGCAACTGCACGGGACTGGTGTACACAGCCATGGGGTTCTCGCTGTGCCAGGCATACATGCCGCTCCGGGCGGGTCGGATCGCGCCGACGTATGACCTAGATAGCGCCGCCTGGATGTCCGGTGTGGTGCAGTGTACTGCATTGAGATTCATCGACCAGATATGCTATATTCAACAGAGCGCCCAGAAAGATCGCATGTTTTTGGGATCGGCTACGCCGACGAAATACCCATGTGTTGCCATTGCGCCATGTACACCACCAAATCCTAGTGGCACACGAGTTGACGGCGGGGTTGAGCCGCAAGTACAACTAGTACAATGTATGCACTAAAACGTCTTGAGCGTCTTTGTTTTTTTCATATCTTCTTTTCTGCCTAATCTATCTCTGTATAACAACTAACAACGCCAATCTAACAGCGGATGACTTCAACATAGTCGAGGCGTCTCCGATATATCTACCTCATTATAAAAACGACAAATGGTCAACATGGTCGCAAGTTGTTGGACCAGCCAACTCGGACGTCGTCGTGTCACTAGGCGGAACATCGGGGCTCTATCAACTGCAACATAATGGAGACTTTCTACAATACATCAGTCCGCCCAAGAACCATCCTAGCTACGACCCCGAGCTGCCGCGAGACATCTCCTCGCACGATTTTCTCTGCGAATCACCTAACGTGACTATAGCCAGTGGCGGGCGCAATCTTGGCATGGTGTGGATGCTAGATGCCCGACAGCAAGACATTGTCGGGTCGTGGAAGCACGGATCGGCTACCACCAACCTGAAAGTGCTAAACAACAAACACCAGGTCTTGGTCGCCGGGTTGAAAAACCGCATGTGCATATATGATCTACGAAACATGCGTACTACTCGCTCTGCTGACTACGGCGGCGGCAGCAGTGGCAGCAACTCGCGCGAATCTACTGTAGCTTCTGCTAGTACTTCCGGGAACAACTATAGAACGCAAGTTGACAGTATCGAGCCCTATATCAGCTTTCCATCCTATGTCAACGCCGCACGCATCGACGCAGGCTTCGCTGTAGATACAGAAATGGGCGTTGTATGCACGTCGACGGGAAAGGGAAGAATTTTGACACACTCGCTGGCCACTGGATTAGGGCTTGCGACTCCGGGACTGGACAAGATAGACGGCGGGAACACGGCTATCACGGCCATGATGTTTGCCGATGTTCCCGACGGAACTCGACACAAGAGTTTGTTCGTCGGCGTCGGCGCATCTGTGTATAAGTTTTCGCCGGTCGATTCGGAGGCACAGGAGCTGCTAGATGATCGTGAAATATACATGGAAAGACAGCGCCAACAACTAAACATCAGGTGAACGGGTTTACTATAAATCGTCTTGTCTGTTAAATATACCCAAGATAAACATGATCGTCAATGTACAGCAATACACATATAATGTGGCCTATACATCGGCCAATTTTAAGACATAGAGTGGAATGCTTCTTGTAAATCTCCGTAGTAACTTTGTTTGCTTAACAATCAAAGAATAGGGACGCATGGCATTAATCAGTAAGTAGTAGTAGAGTAATAATGCACGACGTTGGCGGAGATATAACATATGCTGGAATCGCCTATAAGGTATTATGTTAGCTCTAGCCTCAGGACGACTTAGTATGATAAGCTGACTATCGGGGGTTCTGGGCCTAGTGGAAAGGCTGAGGTGTACTGTGGAGAGCAAGGCTGAGGTGCTATTTAGATCATAACATTGTTGGGAGGGTTAAATCCGCGGTGTTTTATATAACCAACCGTCATATTTCTGCTTCAAAAAACCCCCATAATTATGCTACTTGGTATTTCGTACGACTCGACGTACGAAATGAAAACAAATCAATAAAAAATATGAAGACAAAGATGTCATAGAGAAGTCATACTGGACGACTTTTTTATCATGTTAGTACAAGGGCTTAGTAGAAAGTATTTACCTCGTAAATTTATACGGGGGCCACTGGCCCCAACGATCCGACCGGAAGGCACACGACATCCGCCTCGGTCGATCAGTCGGGTCGCCGTGAATGCGACGTTCAAGAACAAATCTATGCCGGACATAAAAGATGTCTTTTTTTGATATATGGCGCAAAAAGGATTTGATATACCGAGTTGTTATATTTTCCAAGTTGGTAGCCTTGTTTGTTGCTGCTCGTTTTTCTCTTGTTTATGCAGCAAGGAACTCAATATCGTCAGCTGTCTCATTTTCGCCCTTTCCATTATACCATCATACAAAATACTCTTTTTTCTGCAAGCTGTGACCATGTTATATTCGGTAAACTAGCAGTGGAAAAATATACACATCGTAAACGAATGACCAAGCTCTCAGAACATGAGGATACTTTCGATATATTTCAAGCATGACTTGTAGTTATCGGTGTTTAAGCCTGGGCCATATATTATTGAAAATGGCATCAAATAAAAGAGCTTTTTTTTTTTAAGTTGTTTCCACTGATTGATCGTTAGGTTATTGTATATAAAGAATACAGCACGATGGCCATGATGGTAGCTTGCGAAAGTCTACGACAAGGCTGACAACATGATCATGACTATCGTCAAATAGAAGGTGATAAATTTAATATGGAGAAATATAACAAAAATAGTATTATCGTTGCATTTCAATAAAATAGAATAATATAGAGTTGACCAAACTTGGCACCTAGAGAATAATGAATTTGTGATTTTTTTGCTAAAATAATCAATACATGTGCATGTTTCTACTACAAGAAGTTGAAGAATAAGTGAATACGGTAAAAGGCCACTTATTTGATGTTAATTGCTGAGCAAAAAGCGAATCTATAGACGAGTATCAAAAATCAATGAGAAAAAGAAGAATAGTCAGAAAGAATTGTGAACAATTGAAAACTCGGGTGCTTTTGAACATACAAACAACGCATAGTGGCAAAGAACAGAGAAAAAGTCTCAGGTTTTTTTTTTACCGAAAAGGGAAAATAGATAAAGAAAACTTCACGATGTTTGTATATTGTTAGCGTATTAGGTCACCATCGCCGGATTCAAAAAGCCTTTGGCTGTGTAGGCCGCTGTATATAGAGGTGGGCAAGTGGATGTTGGGCTTCTGTATCGAAAACAAGGTTACTGGGGGATAAAAGGGGCAGAAGACGAGAAAGAGGAACACCAATGATAACAAGAATAAAAACTTCACTACTCAGTTTTTGATTGATAAAAAAATAGCAAAATGTAGATGATGCAATTGGGGAATGGATAGTAGAGAGAGGCAAGAGACGAAGGTAAAAGCCGAAATGAATCAGAAAGGATATACAACACGAGCTGAGCATCACAATCACAAAGACGGAGTCATGCCGTCTTGTGGCCATATAGGGCAGATGACAAGAGGGGAGAGACAATGCAGTACAAGTACAATAACAATCATGCACCCCCCAAAAAAAAATATCTACGTATAACAATGACTTCCAAGATATCGAACAACAGAGGAAACAATACATTCTTCGTACCTGCAAAATCTAAGCCCCTGTGAACGAAAACACCAGACCTCGGATTTTCTGCCGTGCTATCCCCAACCATACGATGTCTCTTTCTCTCTACTCCTCATCTCACCAACTTCACCAAAAAAGCAAAACCTTCATAGGCTGTCAGGTGTCGATCGCCAGAAGCCAAGTAACCCCTACGGCTGATTAACCTGCTTTACAGTGAGTTCAAACCTTCGGTCAGGTGTCTTTTGACAAAAGAGTGGATTACAACAGATCTTGTAACGGTGAGCAAGGCGGCTATTTTCTCTTTTTTTGAAACAGAAAAGAGAAAAAAAAAACAAAGAAAAAGCGTCCTTCTTCTTTATCATAACCATCGCCATCTACTGCAATCCATTTTTCATGTCGTTTTTTGCATATCTTCCACTGGCCTTGCGCTATCAATGATTCTCTACCTCTCACTCATCACCAATAGATTTACACTTGTGGTATACTAAATTTTCGCAGTAATCTACACACATTCACGAGGCCGAAGCAGAGTCGAGTCAGCCTAGATAGCGCATACGCACGAAGTAAGAAAAGAAAGGTTTGATATAATGAACAAACACCAGACTCCCGAGATATGAAATCCCCATCCCACCGTCGTAAGTACGGAATGCCGTATTCATCATCATTATCATCAGCTCGCACCGCACCATTTTCATAACCGAGAATTGCCACCGGCAGGCGTACCCAGTCGTCTTCATTCCCTTCGACAAGTCCATTACGATTAACAGCATTGTGTTTCTAAGAGTGTCCAAACCGACAGGCATGAGAATGCTAGGCCGGTCCGACTCTATGCTCCGTTTGTACAATTGATATAGCCCTATCCGCACGCCTCAAGTCCCCAAAAGGGAAGGGGAGAGAGATATGAGGGGGAGGGAGGCGTTGAGGCAAAAGACAGGACGATATTCATCCCGAGATGGTAGCGTCACTAGACTCAAAGGTAAAAGGAATGAACGAGGTAGGCAAGTAGACAGGCTTCCGACGTTTGTCCCGCTTGGAGGCCTGTTCTGGTACAGACACGGCAGAGAATCCACTGAAGGGACAACGTGAAAACTGAAAACGAGGAAGGTGGGTGGGTGGCCAGGTACAAATTCCTGTGCACCATGCAGGGAAAAAAAATACAAAACGAAAGAAAAGAAAAGCATGAAAAAAGAAAAACACTGAATCAACGACCTGGCAGGCGGGGAAATATTGACTAGCCGATACTGGAATACCCCGCCAGCCAATTGGGGGTCCATCGTGCCCTGAATAACCTGAGCTCATATTCAGTTCTCTTCCTTCACATTGACTAGCCGAGCGAATCCAGGATAGGCATCTAAGAATGCACAACTGACAGTCCAGTTCTCCAGCCGGCGGATGTGGCGGTCGAAGACGGGGTTGATAATCAGCTCGTTATCAGGCGTTAGCAGCAGCACGTCCGTGGCTTCGTACGGCCAATTGATGCTGAAGCAAGAAAGGTACGTGCCAAAGAAGACATCCACATTCAAAATTACCCTTGGATTCGCAATCAGCGCCAACCGGGCGTGAGGAAACGGCATCAAGTCGATCCAAACAGCATGAGGCTGCTCCATTTGCTCCTCAAGAGGCTTCATAAACTCGGGCACACGGTCAAAGTTTTCCGTAGTGGCGCTGATTAGATACTTGGCTAGCAAGAAGCCCGAGTACATGACTGCCACACGCTCTGGCAGCCGGTGGAATGACTCAAACGACATAATGATATCCGAGAGCGCCGCTGAGATCGGGTCTAGCTTACTTCGTAGGCTTCTGTAAAGAGCCTTGTCGGGCGCTAGGAGTGGCGCAATTTCTGGCTGTGTAGCGTGTACAAGTTGAGGGAAAGCTAGCAGAGACAGGATGTGGTCGTCAATCGAGCATGTAGCAGGGACATGAGGAATGGAGAGCTTGATGATGTTGGTAGAATCAACATGAGACCCATTAAATCCATCCTGATTGCCAGTTCCTGTGTCATTGTTATTGCTATTGCCTTCGTTACTACCGTTGTCGCTGTTGGTCATGCCGATATCGACAGAGTCGTGATTTAGGTTTTTGTTGACTAGGACCGGCGACGTCCCGGAGAACTCATTGTTTGGAGTCGTATTGCCCGACTCGTTATCGCTGCTATAGCCTCTGACGTTAAGCTGCGCATTTATGCTATTTAGTGCACTAACCATCGGGGCGCTAGGCGTTGCGAAGGCACTGAGTGGTGGTTGTGTCGTGCTAAGGTCATTGAGGCTGATGCGGGTCGACGGTATGTACGAGTGTGGAGAAGAAGACACTGCGTGAGGATCGTTGTCGCGAAGAAATCTAGGCTGACTCTGCAGCTGATGTGTCGACAGGCTCACCGGAAAAGAACTGTGGTTACTGCTGCTTCCATTACTTCTGCTATTGGCGCTGCAGCGCTGTGTAGAAACATACTGCATATCCAGGCGCTCATAGGCCGTAGGCGTGTTTCCTAGGTCGCGTACTAGCTGGTCGCGCTGACGAATCAGAGCCGACGAATGTCTGGAGAACTCGATTGTCTTTGGTGACGAGGCAGACGGGTCTCCGCCATCCACCGAACTCGAAAATGACCGCCGAGTGATTTCCTTAATCGATGGCAGCACAACGATATTGCTAGCTTTGCCAAAGCCGTTGCTACCGCTGTCATTATAATCACTGCTGTTGCTATTTCTGCCATTAGCACTGCCGTTGCCGCTGCGGCTACCGCTGCGGCTATTGAGAACATTAACCCCCACATCATCAGGGTTATCAACACCATTGATAGCCATGACATTGCTGTTAGTGCCACTTGAACTGCCATTTATAGCAGTAGCTATTCCATTGCTACTCGAACAGCTGCCACTCCCATTGCTAACACAGTTCCCGTTTCCATTTCCGATACTATTGTTGTTGCCGTTACTGTCCAGGTACATGCCGACGTTGGTGACGATCTTGTCTTCGGAAACACGCCCCAATGACCCAGATGCAGTCTCGTTGGAGCTGCTAGCCGAAGCTAAGTCATGTTGGTTGCGTAGCTGTGAGCGCTGGTGATGGTGATGATGATGGTGTTGATGCTGGTGTTGGTGCTGGTGTTGATGTTGGTGATAGTGTTCGTGCTGATGGTGCAGTGAAGCCACGGGAGTTGAAGGCACTTGCTGTTGGTTGATATTCTGGGCGTCTAGTTGCTGTACCAGATGGGCCATAGCATTCTTGATTCTCACATTTTCGGCCTGGAGGACGCTATTTTCCTGCAGGACTTGTTGCAGCTGGGCTTGGTCGCCTTTCAAGACAAGAACCTCGTCCTGCAGCCCCCGGATTTGAGCCTTGGTGCGCTCTCGCACAGCTCGTTGGGCCTCACGATCATTTTGACGTTTACGGGCCAATCTCTCTGCACTCATGCTGGCTACGCCCCGAGAAGTCTGGATAGTTCTCTTTTTGGGCACAGAAGGCGTACCAGCAGCGCCAGCATGCACAGTAGAACTGGGGCTAACACCATTTTCATTTGGCCGGGGCGCCAGAGCTCGAGAGACTTGCAAGTGCAAGGACTGCGAATCGCCCGATAAGGAGTCTGTTACATCATCCATTTTGTACGGAATGGGTAGCTTTGTGGCAGCTAGAGTATTCTACGACTCTAGAAATAAAACACAGCACAAAAAAAAGAAAGAGGAGAGATTAAGAAGATTCAGATAACGTCCTTGACCCTCTTGATAGTGGATGGATCCCTAAACTTTGAATCTCTACGCGATATTTCGGGATAAGCGTCAAGGGCTAGGCGACCTAAAGTTACACCCTAAAATTGACCGTGGAGCAAAAGGTAAAGAGGAACGCTGCCAATAACAAACACAAGCGAAGAGAAAAGTAGTGACGAAAAGGATGGAGTTAAAAGAAGGTGCTGTGTTAGATAGTGCTGTCTGAGCCGACACTAAAGGATCAAAGTATAAGTATACTTGGTCTTGTATCCAGCTTTTTATGATGTGCGGAATTATTATTGGCAGTTGGCTGCTTGCTGGCACTGGTGTTGGTAACAGAATTGTTATAGTATACAGCCAAATTTAGGTCTTTCGATGTTATGGAAGAGACCAAGGTAACATGGATCGATGACTTGACAAGATAACAACCCCTCCTTCCAACAAGCCAGAATTTGATAGAGGGAAGGGAATAGTGTTAAGCAAGCAACACCCACAAAGCTTATGAGAAAGCGAAGAAAAAAATGTGTAAGATAGAGGCAGGTAAAGTTGAGGAAAGTTACTGCAAGAAAGACGGAACGGAAATATTAATTTTAGTCCGCAAATCAACAAACGAAAACAACGTTCGGCTTGGCTAGAGGTGGGGGGATTGTTGTGATTTGTTGGCAAGACACAGCAGCAGCTTTTCATTGACGGCTTGCAGAACGACTAGAAACGAAGATGATGTATCTGTAGAGCTAACAAAAAACAGAAGAAAACGCAGCAGCAGAAGAACTACTGTCGATAACCCCTCAACGATAACACACAAACCAACTAAGGCCGTGGCTATCGATAGCGGCGTTGCGGAATTGACGCTTTAGTTAAGGCAACAGGTTGAACAGTCGGAAACCGACGACCAGTCGAAGCCTCTATGGTTGACAGGTTACTTGGAAAACTTTACTGACTAGCGAGACCGTACAGAGGGTAATTTAGCGTGCGAGTGTTAAGGAGCACGACAGTATATTGCCGTTATACGAAGATGATAATGACAAAGGTAATGTATTGTTTGGCCGCTGCTTTGTTGTTGTCTTGGTTGCAATATTTCCGGTACAATGAAAGCTCGTGATTGTTCGATGTTGGTGTTGCTAGTGAGCTTTCAAAAAAGACAAACTGAGTAAAGCAGAAAGCTTCACAAATACTCGTCGAAGGTCAGCGTTTGATATGACTTGCTAGATTGTATGCGCCGTGGCGGCCTACTACTGGTATTGTCGATTGGCAGTTATGGACGTTGTAATACAGCGAGGGTAAGGTATAGAACAATCAAGTCGTTGCCAAGGCTCGACAGTGTTAGGCGGAAAATACGGGACAGGATCGACTGAGAACAATAACAACCGGAAGATGACAATTGAGTGGATGACTAGGCCTCTTTTCTCCTAGCAAGTGGCAGCCCACAGACGAGATCTAGAAGGCCTCTTAGACGGGGGTATAGGACTGGACTTTGCCTAGCCTGACAATTTGGGTGTACAGAGAGAGACGAAGAGTAGGTATAAGCTGGTGGGCAAACAGAGACCAAGGAGATACTCTAACTAACGTCTATGTTAACTGAAAGCAGGAGACAAACAACTCAAAAAAATGAGAGGGGGAATGAAGGTACGGTAGAGTACGCGAGTGTACCAAGGTGGATAGAAGGAAGAGAAGTGACGAAAGAGAACACTAACCAGGACGGGGCGCCGGCGAAAAAAGAACAAGGTCAAGAGATTGTCACTTTGGCGTTGACAACAGAGACGAGAAAGACTATCGAATGGCTTCAAAGTGCTTGCTAAAATCCGACGGCCAATAGCTGAAGATAAGACAGGGCTAACAAACAAACAAACAGAAGAAAAAAAAGAGGCAAGATGGCAGACGCTACTGCTATTGTTGGATGCTTACTTTCCGCTACAAAGTCGTTCTAGGCTAGCTCCTAATAGGTCTGGTAGTAGCCGTTGGTGCCAAATTTTCGGGTTTGGGATGAGAAATAAAAGACAACAAGCCAGGAAACAACGACGGAATTTGCTCCTAGACAATTACGTCCAAAATAGGAACAGCTGCCACGCAGTGATGCAGTGGGTGTGCAATGGCCAAGATCACAACTTTCAAGGTGAACTCGCAAAGGGCGGCAAATCATTGACGAGAGGTTATCTAGGCCGGTGCCGACAAGCGCCTCTTCTGAGATGGGGGGGAGGAAAAGATATAATGGGGGAACGCACAAGAACAACTTCGGGTTACTTGTCTATTTTCACAAAACGCTGTGTGGGCGTGCCTTCTCCGAGCAGCTCCGCTTTCACTAATTATCTACAACGAACGAGCGAGAGGAAAAGAAAGAGTGTTAGCGAGGCAAACTTCAGAAATCGTGGTTGACTACCAGAGACAATGAGGATGTGATAGGCAAGTATTTGATTGGAGTTTAAATCGATGCCAGTTGTGTTGATGACACAAAAAGCAAGGTTGTGTGTTTAATACAGTCCAAAAAAGCTTTCAAACTCCACCGGTCCGTGGATAGACGAGGGTGGTGGCTAAAGCAAAAGTCGAGCCACTATCGACAAAAGGACAAAAAAGGTCATGGGTGGACGGTGGGTAACGAAAATGCAAGATCTGCTTGTGTCTGAGGTTCACGTAGGACCCCCAAAGATGGGTTGTTGGGATTCAATGCACCGTTGGATGGGTTGAAATGCACCTGACTGGTTGCTTTGCTTGTCTTCTAGGCCCACGGGCATTGATAATTGCGGTCTTCTGACCAATCTCTTCACTTGTACTCGCAAAGTTTCTGCCTCAAGGGTAATATCCTAGTGCAAGATGATCTACGTCTGATTGTTGATCGTTTTCTCACTTGAGGGAAACACTAACAAAACAGGTTATATTCAACAACATACGATGATACTGGGTAAGTCCAAAAGCGTTGCGGGGGAGCAAAGAAAAAACTGGATGCGAATAATGAAGATTTGTGTATATCCGAGAGCGAACTCAGTCGTGGAGATGCAAAGTGGGTGTGAAACGTTATGCGAGATAATGACACAGAAAACCAGGTAAGTGCTGACTGTCGAGGTGAGTATCAGGAGCAGTATTGATCGAACCGCTATCGAGTCGAGGTGCGTCGAGAACGGTGAGACAGAGTGTCAAAACGAAAAAGGCCTGGAGGATTAAGGCCGATAGTGTCAGCAAACAATGGCGAATCGTGCCCGAAGAACAGCAGCAAACATGGAACGGGAGAATTATTCAACAGTACACTGATGAACAGCAGTTGACAGGTAAAAATAGACGACGAAACAAGGCAAGGAAATTGATGTTAACAGCAAAGGATTAGTTGGCTGGTAGGCAGTTGGCGATGATGGAATGGAGGGACAATCCCGATTGATAAAGCCTGCAGCCTCTAAGTCAAGACACTAAAAGTCTCTGGGCTAAGTAAATCCCAGACTGGAGGGTTGGTGATGGCAAATGCTCTATCAAGTCAAGACTAAGCCGATGATGGGGGCTATTCACCTACCTCAAATTTGTTGCAACAGCTTGAGGATAGACGCAAGCAATGACCAAAAGAACGCAACGAGAAATCAACAGTGGGCTCGGTTGAGCAGGAAGATGAAACTGATACAAGATTTACAGCTATGATAGAATGAAGAGCAAGGAAGTAGCAAAGAGATGAAGAGAAGAAAAATAGCAGCACAACTCTAGCGGGCAACAAGGTTCGAGATAGCAGCTGGCCAATCATGGGCGACGATGTGACAGAGGAAGGTGCCATTTTCGTTTCCTTCTTTGTTCGACCTCTTGCTTGATTTAGTTGGTCTCAGCATATTGTTGCTATGAGAATATGGCCTGAGATAAGAGCTGCGGCAGAAAAAAAAGAAAAAAAAAAGAGAAAGGAAGAGAAAAAAGCCAATCTATGCAAATCGTCAGAGTGATCGGAACATAGCCAGTGGCATGTCTTCGGATCTCCAAAGAACGCTTCAGGGACAGAGCTAACCGAATATGATAGTAACCGCTGGACATCAGGCAAGTAAAAGAAAGCAATCCGTCCCCAACATAGAAAGAAACACTCTACGGTCTCACAGGGACAACACTCTTGCCAGCTACATCAGAAGATTGATACACGGATTACGGCATCAAAAACTGCCAACCTCACCTTGGTCATATGGCGTCTACGCTTGGAAACAAAATGGGAAAGAATAAAAACTAGCGGTTCCATTCTGAGAGGGCGTAGGAATATAGACCATCTAGATTGTGAACAAATCATGGATTAGCCAGTCTCAATGCAAAAGGAAAAAATCCCAGTTCCTACGATGTAAGAGGGAGGAAAGCGGTTTAAATGACTAGGCTGAGATCGGCGTCAAACAGCAGCCGGGTGTCAATAGTGATGGAGTCGGAAGGAGTGTCGATGGGATGGAAATATAGGGCAAGACAGCAACATAACAAGCTTTGATATTAGGTAGCAAGCTTAGAAAAGAGCAAAACCAAAAGAAGAGAGAAATGACATAAAATAATCAATATAAGGAAGAAACAGATATGGTTCTTTGTTTCTGAAAATAGAAGTCGTGCTTGGGCCGTTAAGAAATGGGATGGGGGGACTTGATTCAGCTGTTTGCCATCCTCCGAGGCCACCAAAATGCTAGAAAGAGTCATGCTATGGGACATCAGCTACTTACATATGTCTTGTTTTACAGTACGCAGGCCAGTGTGCATCGACCCAATGTCAACCAAGGACAGCCTTTAAACAACCGCAAGCAAATATACATGTCAAATTACTATAATGTCCGTATTTTGTAGGTAGAAGGGGTATTCCCATTGCGGTTGCTGCCGATAATAAACACTTGAACGCAAACTATCCTCAAGAAAGCATGCCCGCCTATATTTCAGGCGCTACTAGTGTTGTTCCACTGAGATGATAGTCTATACGTACTAGTTTTAACTGTGACATAAAATAAAATTGGTCTCTAGCGAGTAATTGCTAAAATATGGCAGTCTTTTTGTAGTAGCCAACTAGACTTACAGTAGTAGATTGGCCAAAATGATTTGTTCTTTACAGGCAGGAGGAGTTGAAAGCTAGTGCTAGAATGAACGACTAGAAGAGAAGAACACAAATCTTGTTTTCCCCCTTCCTGTTCAGCGAGATGGCGGTCTAACAATTCGGGATTTCCTCATTAACAGGTCTGCTCAATGGAGTGTCAAATACAAGCTTGACACTAGGCTATTGTCGTGGTTTATTATCTCTGGAGGCTGCTTAATCGTATTGGCATGGCAGGACTGGCCATAGTAGCACTGACTCCGGCGATGATCAGGCGTGGGCCGATGTCGATATCCCAATGCGGTGCGTGGCGGTCATTTATTGTGTTGGAACAGTATGTCTCGTGGACAATGTGCGGGAGTGTTTCTATGGTAGTGTTTTATTCTGGGGTCTCTTGTTGGACTTTAGTAAAAGAGTACATATCTGTTGATGTTATGAAGTGACCATGAATGTGCGTAGTGAAGGTGATAAATGGCGTTATACATGGCTGACAAGGATGCAAACACCGGTGCTAAATAAGATATTTAATGATTCGTCTGGAAAAAGAGAGATAGAAAAAGCAACTACGGTAATTGAAATAAGGAGAAGAACGGTGGTAGAGGGATCAAAATTATTCATAAAAGGTTAGATCAGCGGAGGAAACATTGAGATATGGAGCTGGCTAATTGCACCGGGTAGAAATACGAAACCATAGAAGTATCTGGTAGACAGAACATGAATTGACCAGAAAAATGGGCAGCAAGGGCGCGAAGAGGAAAAAGAAGATGAAATGAAAACGGGAAGGGGGGCGAGCGTTGCAGAAAAAATAAAAGGTCTGGGTAAGCTGAAGGGGGCGGAGACGAAGGCAACGGGCCATAATCTACTTGGCTTGTTTAGTTAGTACTTGCTAGAAACACATTTTTGGTATTTTCCCTCCAAAGGTCTTGCATCAGGTTTTGTATGGTCTTGTTCGCAGCTTGTTGATAGTACGGCATAAAGTTCCACCGATACCATCATGATGACGATATGCTCCAGTTCTTGTGGGCTCGCCTCAAATAGTACAAAAGCCAACTTATTTGCTAATATGGCCAGGCTAAGAGACAAGCGTTTATGAACTTCATTTGTTATCTTGGGCCCAATACAAGACACTTAACGGGACTACTAAAGCAGGCAGACATCTGATACCGACCACACTATACATTGGGGGGGTTAGTACCTGCTGGAACTCAGCAGTAAGAAATGAGATAAAAGCCGGCAATTTTTGACTGATGTGTCGACTAGATTGTCCGGCAGCAAGATATGCCGCAGGAATAAGAAAACTTCGCTTTTAATAGCCAATGTCATTGAATATTGGCCACAGACCAAGTCAAGAAGACGGAGTGAAGTAGGAAATCTAATGAGCAGTTTGGCACTGACTCTAGCGCAGCATCCAATCAGCGCGATTTGTTCGGCGACCGAGTCAGTTTCCCCACTTTTAATTCTAACCAGTGGGAAGGGGTAGCATGGACTCCCTTCGTTCTGGGAAATTTCCAGAATTCCCGACTTGAAACAGACTTGCTTCCGAAAAATAAACAAATAATAATAAAAAAGAATTAGATCCAACACGTTTCTTTCTCTCTCGATAGTATGACTCTAATCGAGTAATGAGTTATTAGGGGGGGAAAGATGTTAATTCTCAAAGAAGAGGTGCGCCATTGAATATAATTGAGTGTATATATTGATCTTTGGTCTTATTTCAACCCATTTAGTATACCATCTTAAGCAATCAAACAGATTGCTTGTTGATCATCATCTTTTAAAGGTAGAACTCTCTTGTCAGTGTGCATTTCAAGACCTCGGACAAGATGCATAACTCGTCCAGCAAGTGGCTTTCCACTTTAGTGATTCGCTTCGCCATTGCCCCCCAAAAGACTGCCTCAGGCTAGGTAATATACGGGTAATTTACGGGTAATCTCAGCAACAAGTACAGAAAAAAATTGATGCTGTCTGCATACAATTTAGCCCTATAGTTTTGGGGGCATAACCCGCTGAAATTGTCAATTCTTCCGTTTATCGCTTCGTAAGCCTCACAATAAGCTCACGAACAAACTCAATGCCGAATTTTCCTTGCATGGAATATTGAAGAAAAACAGTGCATAAAATATTATGCATTTTTAGCGGCAGTTTTGCAAGGTGCGCGATATTCTGATTGCTGATTACTTACGATGATGGCATTGGTGCTGAGAAACGGCTCACTAATCACTACACTGTTTAGAAGGATGATCTAAATCAGCTTGAAAATGAGTAGAATTTGCATAGAAACCTAGATCTGAGGAATCAAAGCGACAGTCAACTCGGAGAGTTTCGACAAGACTATTTTATTATATTTTTCACTAATCGGCTTTCTTTTTCTACCATATACACGAAAGTCGCCCTCTGTGTCGAGCGGGCAACGACTCAGATGCTTTTGGCTGTCTTCTGATTGGCCAAGACGAGTCATGAATCGCCCTGTGCAGCTGGCACCCAATTGGTCTAGTCTTGTACTTTTGCTTTATTCTCTAGATTCTTTACTAGGTGTCTTCTCTCATGCGGGACATGGCCGAGAAATCGGTACAACCTAGAACTGTGTCACCCTTCCTGTAAATAAAAATAAACAAGAAGTGCATGGGAAAGATAGATTCTGAGGGCGGGCTGGCTCTTCTGAGCCTTCTTGCTATTCGTATTATTGAACATACCGTTAAGTTCAGGCGTCCTTTTCTCGCTGTAAGCCGACAGGACCCTTTTCTAGCTTGCAAAGGACCTGGGCCTGGATCTTAGCTCGACAGCAACAAGAATATATCGCCTCGTTCTCCTACTTATACGTACATATTGTGCACTAATAGAGAAACACAAGTACAAACATGTACCAAACAGCCTCGTCTCGCTGTACTGCTTCTCTATCGAGACTCCCTTCCATCGCCGTCCATTCTAGGCTGTTGGGCCTCGATGGGCCGACGCCATGAGCGTACGATTCCTGCATTTCATCTCTCGGAACCCGTGTATACCCTGACTCTGCCTCCAATCTGGGCATGCTTTTTCTATGGCGTGTAGTAAAGTAGCACCTTGTTGTTCATGTGTCCAGTTTCCGTTTAACCATAAACTCAGTTTAATCATTCAGACATTCTTGACTCTTGAAAGCGATATAGGGATTGATATTTAAGATGAATCATACAAACACGTCAGAGGTGACTTGGTGGACATCGGCCATTCCATCCACTGAAGAATCACAACCATGTAGGTGGAGCCGTTATTACTAGAATTTCAATCTTGTAACATTATACAGAAGCAAAACACGAACAAAAGAGTTTTTTCCAGTCTAGATCCTTCCGGTGGCTGACCGTGCAGTCCATGATTCAGGATGGCGTCATTGAATTTCGTTAGCTCTTCAAGTTTCTACCGTAGGGCATCTAACCAATCATGGCGAAGCGACCCATCTTGGGGTTTAAATTTCCATTTTGGCCTTATCATTTCGTAGCCAGCTGATAAAGCCAAATCTATAGTAATACAAAACATCTGTAGGAGATGATGCCGGAAGTAGCAAAATGTAAAAAAAGAAAAAAAGTTTCTTTTACCGCCAAGACAACGCCACGCAGCCCAGGACAAAACAGAACATTAAAGAATGATATCCTACTATCGACAGCTATCAGGTGAGCTGCTTCTTGCACAACGACTCCACCCCGGCTGCATAGGTTGTGTGAGAAGTGGTGCGGGGATGAGATTCGAAGCAGTTCTATGCATACTCAAAAGGCAAGTATGGCATGTGAAAGATACATGCCTAGTGAAAGAAGGCATCAAAGAGAATATGTGTATCTTTATGTCTTTTATTTTTACTCCATGTGTTACTCCATGTGTAGGTGGTGTGTCGACGATACATCGTGGTGGATGTGGGTATAGGAATACCGAGGTGTGTAGAGTAACGCCGACCCTTTCTTGGATCGGGTGGTGGATTTTGGGTTTCCCCCTTTCTCTGCTAGACGAATGGGAGTGGCGCATATGCAACAAGCTTCACCGCCGATGACACATGATTATTGAGACTATCCGGAAGGCCGACTGGGGAGATGGGAGAAAAGGGCGCCATTCACTTTAACACCGACACGCTCAGTCATAATCTAAAGTTCTAGCTGCATTGAGAAGAGGTTAATAGAAAATATACAAAATGCGCAAGCTCGTTATATCGATATCTGCTATTCTGCACTCGAAATAAACAGATATTCAAGAGTCTGATGGCTGCAGGACGTCAAGGAGGGTGGTGGATTGCATGGTGTTTTGGTTGAAGTCTCGACACTTGATGATGGCGATGAATTTGCGAACAATCTAGACGATGTTAAGATACGCACATTCGCACACATTTAACATTCACACCACACACAACGTTCTAGATTAATATCAACTATATAGTAGCGTCTCCAGATAATAATGACGCCAGCTCGAAATGAGGTTTTCGTTTCTAGGGCAGGGAAATCCCGAGGAAGGAAATAAGATAACAATACACTTCAAGGCCGTCCGTCCCTGTGCGAAATCGCTAAAACTACTGAGTTGACGATCTCTCACGTATCAATGAATGGCCTGAATGAATGCTTGGTTGCTGATATGACATTATGTGTGATGATGTCGTTGTCCCCACTCGTTATTTCCATCTGGTTCTGTGGTGCTATGTACCCACTGTAAATCACACCATAGACTTCTATCAAGGACAGAATCCCCACTTACATAGTACTTAGGACGATGGCAAAAATGATTATTACAACAACTTCGGCTGATGGCCAACTCGCCAATCAGAGCCGGAGAAGAAAATTACATCACGTGCATTCTATTGTGTCAGTAATGGTCACGTGGAAGCGCGTACGCGCTCTATTGAACCAAACAAGGTATCTTGTTATTCAAGTCCGGACGGCATATAGTCGCGACAGGTGACTAGATACTTCTAACTGCATAAACTCGTTGAATCTCATGCATATCTTTGTTAGACCAGATATGTTTCAATTCTTTCTTTAGTGCTTAACAGAAGACAACAGAAGAAGAAAACTAAAAAAAAAAAAAAATAAGATACAGAATACGTCCTTGCCGGCATGGACGGACGGCGCGTAACCCGAGCTGGCGCTCGTCGTACTGATAATACGGCATCCTCCAACGGCACCAGAGCCTTGTCTGCCCCTAACGGTAGCACGCGGGGCTCGTTGCTCTCCCGGCTGGCAGCTGCGCAGCAGCAACAACAACAACAGCAAGGACTAGAACAGGAGGACTCCGAGTATGACCATTCGGGATTCTTCCCGCAGATTCGAACTGGTGCGAACCAGCGCCTCGACTCCGATGAGGACACCGAAGCCGCCACAGTACTGGACGAAGCGCTGACTGCTGGCCCCGCCACTCGGCGACTATTCCATCAATTCCAGGGTAAGTGAATGAACGCGAAGCGAGACACAAGTAGAAGAGCGAAGAGGACTCCAACGGAAAAGACGGGCCGGAAAATGGCAGGAATCTCTTGGATTTGGTAGTATACAACGTATGGGCAAACGCAGCAGCCTGTATCTCAGCTGCATAACGTGTGATATATTGGTCTTTGATTACTTTCTTTGAGATCTAAGCCTCAGATATACCTTGAAAGTCTCGAGTCGTGATCATTGTTATCTACGACAATGAACAAATAGAGAATAGAAAACAATGACACAGAGACACAGCATGGAAAAAGGAAAAAGGAAATAAAATTGTCTTCAAGAGTTTCGTGCTATAGGCTGATGATTGTCCGTTTGTACATGCTGGCTTATTCTCCAAGTTGTTACAAAACGAGCCCACCAGGAAGAAACAAGAGAAGCCTCTCAAAAGTACATCGTAACCGGGACCTCAAACTAACCTCTCCTTATTCTTCTCGCCATCTAGCACCGGCGCAAAACAGAAGCCCAGACCAGGTTGACATCGAGCGCCGCACCAGAGCTACTCACCGCCAGCACACTCATTATCATCATCATCACAGCGGCGGCGGTGGCACTGCTTCAGACACCGAATCTGGCGGCAGCCTTGAAGCCTCATATCTTGCCACTCATCCTATGGCCTCAATGGCACAGCAACACAACGCCTTCACATCGCCATCCGCCTCACTTGCCACATCAACAGTGGGCACAATAAACAATGCAGGTCGGCCATACATGAGCGTGCAAGAGATCCATGAGATGCAGGACGGCGAGATCGGAGAGGAGTACGAAGAGACCGGCGTGATAGGTGCAGGTGAGATTGGTGCTAATAGGGAAGAGGAGGATGAGGACGTCGAAGTCGAGGAGGAAGAGGAAGAGGACGATGACCTTGAAAACGCCATGGACCCTGTGGCACTGGGACTAAAGGAGATCTCGAACTTGGGCCGGTTCACGGTTAATAGCCATAAACAGGGCAATGGGGTGGATGAGCTTCGCAGCGACGACCTCAAGCTCTACTGGCAGTATGTCTTCGCTTCATTTGTTGTGCAATGATATACTGACTCCTGTTCCAGATCAGACGGCCCTCAGCCTCACAAGCTTACAGTGTACTTCATCAAACGCGTCTCGATCCGCGCTATTCGATTCTATGTCAACTACGAAGAAGATGAGTCGTACACGCCGACCAAGATCGTGTTCAAGTCCGGCACTAGCGAAAACACGCTAATAGAATTTGCGTCTGTCGAGCTGGCCACACCAGTCGGCTGGCAAGACGTGCCGATCATTGGATGCGGCGGCGGTATTGATGGTAACACGCTGGTATCGTACGTGTTCCAGATGGTAATCCTAGAGAACCACCAAAACGGAAAGGATACGCACCTCCGCGGCATCAAGATCTATGCACAGGATAACGAGGAAAGGGCGCTAGGGGGAGATGGACTGCCAGCCATTGATGCCGACCAGGTGGCAGATCTCTCAGCGACGGGAGGCATGAGCCGTTTAGTGGCAAGCGGGCAGATACCTCTGCGGATGATGAAGACAGTTGGAGCAGAAGAAGATGACGATGTTGATGGTAGTGAGATGACGTTAGGCCATAGAAAGAAGCTACTCCAGGAAGCAGCCTTGGACGACTGGGTATCTGAGGCGTTGCTCAGGGGGCCAAACTCAGTAGCGTCAATGTCACTACGGTAATTCTTGGATAGGAAGCCCGATCGAATCCACAGAGAAGGTCGAACGAAAGGTTCCAGTGATGCTCCCGCTCCCAACAAAAGGGATGTTGGATTATCTCCAAATCTCAAGAGGCAACTTCATTAAATCAAAACCGCACATGTGACCATGGATATTGTACCCATGACATCTAGAAGATGTGGAGAAACGGACCGGGACCTGAGTTGCCGCGGCAGCGACATGTTCCGAAGACCAAAGCCACATCAGTCACCGAGAGTATGGAGAAGCGTTATGAAGTACACAAGCTACTAATATACATATAGATTTGATCAAATTACAAGCACGGCATCTTTGCATAGAATGATAATCAAAAAGACTAGACTAGCTGCTCTAACTACTAGTGAGAGAGATCTGACTATCAGCATGATTGGATATGCAGCTTTCATTGACGTCAGGAATAATGTAATTTGTAGCAAGGCTTACCGACTTCAGTAGTTGTCTAATGCCAACGCTCTATGCTTCTTATTAGCCAAGAGGCCAGCAATCCTAGTTAGCATCTGGTACTTCAACGTCGTATTTGTAACTTGTCTCGTATAGTGCTCGCTTGAAGGAGACAAGACCCTGCAAAGAAGAACATCGCTCTCTATTTGCAAGTTCGTTTTCTCTTTCCACATACGTTCGCC
Source organism: Endoconidiophora laricicola (assembly GCA_001640655.1). Taxonomy (NCBI): domain Eukaryota; kingdom Fungi; phylum Ascomycota; class Sordariomycetes; order Microascales; family Ceratocystidaceae; genus Endoconidiophora; species Endoconidiophora laricicola. The sequence goes on from LXGT01000044.1 coordinate 38,027, forward strand.
GCCTTAGTGTAATTACATAGTTTCATAATTTTGTACGTTTGCACTACCTTCAAGTTAGTACAACGATCATTTGATTTTTATCTGGCTGATAAAATCACAGACAAAAAGGAAGAAGAAAGGTCTCTGACATATGTCTCCCTTAGTCAGTCACCGAAGGATTAGAACGTGTATTCGTTTCCTGTTCTCGTCCTTCAAAGGTTTATGCAGCACCGCTTTAGTTCCAACTAGGCATTTGCAATTAGACACTTCATCTAGCTACCGAGACGGAGCCTCACTTTAACAAGACTTTATCAATCAGTTCAATAGCTCGTAAAGAGATCTCGTGTGTAATGTAATCAGTTGTATAAACCAGTCGCAACCAAACTAGGCGGCTAAGCGCATTACTAGCGCTAGCCTAACGCCGCTCATGTGTAGAAGCCATGAGGTGATGACAACGCCTCTTTTTGAACTAACTGTAAACCCGAAAGGCAAAAGACGGGAATGGTTTTTTTGGGAAAAAGACTTCGTTATGGTCATCTGTTCGGTGGTGAGACAGAGCTCGCACAGTGTGCGGACGGCATTGTTGGAGAAGCGGTACTTTTACTTACAGTTTTCTACTAACAAACCAAAGCATAACATAAACATCCGATTTGGTTGCTGTTGGCAAACGGAAGTCGCGTAGATTGGTCGTCAAGCGCAAGTGTTAGCATCCAAAGGAAAGCAAGAAGTGAGAGCGCCCAAAAGAGACCGGCGCCATAAGGCGCCGGAACACAGTGATACACGCTGGTTAAAAAGAAGATAAAGTTGAATGCTAGTCCAGCCCTTAGAAACAGGCCGTCGTGTTTCCAACTTATTATATACCACCTGATTGCTTGCTCGCATATAAACATATTGTTACAGACACGGGCACGTAAAATATATCATTCAGTCTTATCCCCTTCTGTCGTTTGTTCTCTATGATCTAAGATCTGTTAGACACTCGAGTACACCATGTCTTCCTCTACCAAGCAAGACTCCGGTCACGCCTCCGGTTCTGAGGCCCAGACTACTAGCAATGCTGCCGCTGCAGTTGGTTTCCGTCCGCAGCAGCCTATGGAAGTCCGCCGCCCGCGTATGGAAGACCTGCAGCAGAGCTATGGTGCTGTTGTGGCCAATGACGCCAGCCCTAAGGGCTGGTACGGCAGCATGAGTACGTCACACACAGCTCCACACATGGCCATTCGTTACTAACTTAATTCTTCCCTAGTCGACGCCATCGGCTCCATTGTCGGCACTTGTGGCGCCATCCCGTGCTGCTTCATCTGCCCCAACCCGTACAAGGACGTCAACCAAGGCCAGGTCGGCCTGGTCACCAAGTTTGGCAAGTTCTACAAGGCTGTAGACCCCGGGCTAGTCAAGATCAACCCCCTCAGCGAAAAGCTGATCCAGGTCGACGTCAAGATCCAGATCGTCGAAGTGCCGCAGCAGACCTGTATGACGAAGGACAACGTAACCTTAACCCTTACCTCTGTCATCTACTATCACATCGTAGCCCCGCACAAGGCTGCCTTTGGCATCTCCAATGTGCGCCAGGCTCTGGTGGAGCGCACACAGACGACGCTGCGTCACGTAGTCGGTGCCCGTGTACTACAGGATGTTATCGAGCGCCGCGAAGAGATCGCCCAAAGTATTGGCGAAATCATCGAGGACGTAGCAGCCGGCTGGGGCGTACAGGTCGAGAGCATGTTGATCAAAGACATCATCTTCAGCCAGGATCTTCAGGAGTCGCTGAGCATGGCTGCGCAGAGCAAGCGTATCGGCGAGAGCAAGATCATTGCCGCGCGCGCTGAGGTCGAGTCGGCCAAGCTGATGCGCCAGGCTGCCGATATCTTGTCGTCCGCTCCAGCCATGCAGATTCGCTACCTCGAGGCTATGCAGGCTATGGCCAAGTCGGCCAACAGCAAGGTCATCTTCCTACCGGCTGCTAACCAGACGATGCCTGTGCCACAGATCCAGGACGCTATTGCCAACAAGGAGGTCGGCCCGGCTGACAAATATACTGAGTTTGGCAGCTCGTCAGATGGCTTCCAGCAAGCCGTGAACTCACACATTGTCGAATACATTTGAGCGCTTGCTTTACCAGTCTGGAGGAAACTACGTGCTGTTGATGTCGTGGTGCTTTATACCCCCCCCCCCTCTCTATGTTATTTATTCTTACTTGCTTGCTGTTTTGCTAATCGTTAATTTTAATATCAATTTCTTACATCTGCACTCGCCATGGCTACGTGATATCACAATGTATAAATATCAAATCAAGGTAAAGTCTCTTTTTTAAATGGACACACAATTTAACTCCCAGTTCCTACGCCATAACGGAAAATATAAAACAATGAAGATAGCACAAAGAAAAGGAAAAGGACTAAGAAAGAAAGACTAGAAACAAAAAAGAAAAAAAAGAGTATGTGAGCCGCCGGTCAGCGAGCCTAGCAAGAAACATAAAACCCGTAACAGACCCAAATTATGCAGTTTGAGAACAAATAAATCCAGACGAACGCAGCAGAGATGGTACAGAGACGACAAAGCCGATAAGACACTCAAGACCAACAAGATTAAATAGTTTAATGGTGATTGGCAACGTGAGCAAAGCAAGCAAGTTTCCTGTTTTGTGTTTTTAGGGTGAGGGGAGAAGAGATGGAGGTGAAGCAAGAGAGTAAAGTAAGGGAAGAAAGGGGGCTTGCTGCTTCTTTTCCTTTTTGATTTTGGTATTTTCCTTTATTCCTTAGCAGTCTTCTTCTTCTTGCTCTTCTTGTCGGTCTTAGTAGGCGTCGCCTCCTCGTCACGCTTGCGCTTCGACGACTTCTCCTCCTTCTTCTTGTCCTTCTTACTAGCCACCTTGATCGAGCCGTCAGCGTTTAACTCAACATCGCCACGCTCGTACTTGCGCTTGAATTTAGACACCGAGATGCCGGCCTGCTCAGCCAAGCGCTCGTAGTCCTCGTCGCTGAGCTTCTTAGGTTTACTATCTGACTCGTCAGAATCAGACTCCTCGTCGACCTCCTGGATGAGGGGCTTCTTGGGCGTCTCGGCAACAGCATCGACGTCCATGTTGTACGACTTCTTTTCGCGGATCGTGAACTCGCCGGGCTGTAAAACCTGACCGTCGGGGCCGACGTTGACACCCTTAGGCAGCAAAGGCTTGCCCTCTAGAGAACGCAGCTTGTTCTCTAGCTTAGTGCGCAAGTTCAGGCCGAAGAAGGCACGCTCCTCCTCGTCAAGTTCATACTCCTCATCGATGACCTCCTCGCCATCTTCGTTCAGCTTGGTCGCCTTCATGGCATCGACACGCAGGCCCAAAGCGGTCTTGGCGGCCAGCATACGGGCAATCTTACCCTTGTACTTGGTGGACGCCTGGCCAACCAAAGACGAGTTGTATAAGATACCGTACTTGGGGGTGTTGTGCTTGGTCTTCAGTGCACGGAACAAGGCTTTCTCAGCACCCAGAATTTGGATAGTCGAAGCAGCAGACTTTGACAGGTTCATCAGCGAGCCGGTATGGGCGATCAGTTTAGCACCGACCAGGTATCCAACCAAAGCAGTTAGGTTGGGGGCGATAGCGCGCATGCGGTTCTCAACGTAGCTAGCGAGCTCAATGCGGTGCTCAGAATAGGTGACAACCTGGCGAGCCAGCAGCTTGATGTCTGTACAAAGGGAAGAAGAAGCAGGTTAGTTCAGATACCATAACATGGGATAAATTTTTCGAGTAAATGAAACTCACTCTCCATATCGTCTTTATCAACGTCAGTACCCATGGAAATCTCAGCAGCGGCCTTGACAGCGTCAGCCATAGGCTCGGGTAGAATAGTAGTCAAATCAGCCGTGGCAAAAGTGTCACGAGTTCCGGCTTCAATGATAACACGGGCGTAGGCGACGTTGTCACTGATGTGGCGCGACATCTCCGGGAAGTGCCAGCCGTACCACTCCTTGGTGCGCATAGCCATAATATTCAGGGCTTGGTCAAGATCCTCAAGATGCTTGACGGCGTGGATGATCATAGAGTCGACTTTGTCCTCGGTGAACTTTAGCTTGTAGCGATCAATCGAGTGAGACAGGCCTAGGGCTACACGCTCAAATGTAGAGGCAGTTTCGGGCATCAGAGCGTTCATGTTCTCTCTGATGGCACGGAAGATTTCCTCAACACTGCGGCCAGCAGCCGAGTCGGAAGCGGCAATGATGTCCAGCTTTTCGAATCCAGGCAGCTCCTTCAGCTTCTGACCCAGAGCCTTATCAGCAAGGGCCAGAGAAGCATGCTTCTCGTCCTTGATCTCATCTAGAAAATCGGCTAGCAGCTGGGGAACCTTGACGTTACGGGAGGACATGGAGGCGACCTCCTCCAGGGCCATTGAGGTGTTCTCGTACTTGCGGAAGTCCTTCAGCTTGAACCTATACAAACACACAAAGAACATACACGTTAGTCATTGCTCCCATGTTGGCAACGTAATCATCCACCCAGTACCATGTATCGCAAATGGCGGCTGGTATTTGGGGCAGAAGATATAGGGCACTTTACATCTCGGACACCGCCTCAAGCGAGGCCAGCTTCTCGGACACATCGTCACGGGTGTGTAGCTTCTTGTCGGCGGACTTGAACAGGCCGTAACTATAATTGCAGCGTTAGTCAATCGAGGCTCTAGAGATGACATCGTCGTCGTTCTGGGCGCAGGAGCCAAAGAACAGCTCAGATCTCGGCGAAAAGAGATGGACAGTGTACACACCCCGCGGGCGTCTCAGACAGGACGTAAAGAGGCATTATAGAAACAACGTCAAAGGCAGCCGGAAATTTTCAGTGCAAGAAGAAGACAAAGAAAAAACAAATATTACCACTCGCTTCCAATTATTGGTGGGTTGTCGAGTTTAGCAATTGTGGCTCAAGAAGGACAAGAAGAAAGATTACGAGGAGGCCAGCAAGTGTTTAAAAATAGTAAATCAAAAATTTTTATGGGCAGTAGCTTGAATTGTCCAAAATTTTCGTTATCGGACCCGTCTGCCGTTATCAAAGTGGAATTCATGCACGCTTATGTCAGCCACTCATCCCAAAGCGGACGAATGTGTACTTGAAGCACGCTGTTTGGCAGTTTTTCGTCTACAAAGCCCACGCAACTAGATTGAATATGATACATGTAAGTAAGATACTCATTATTAGCTTCAGATGGTTTTGAACTATAAATGACCTATTAATGACTAAATCTTGTATCAATATCATACGAAGTCATGCTATTCACTCCTTAGATCGGAAGCCCGGTTGATTTGGCATTAGGATACATCACTTGAGTAATGTGTGCACTGTGCCATACATATAACAGCATATGTGTTGACAGTGTCTACATCCTGCGACACACTATACCCTACGCTATATATCATAACCCTTGGATTTCTCAACCCTAGTACTGTTAAGTCCCCATATTTTGACTTAGTACAAAAAAGGTTCTATGGCGCTACTAATACTAAATGCAATTATACATGGTCGCTTTCTGAATTCGCTCACTAGCCAACAATCAGCTTCTTTTTTGCGCCTTATGCATTCAAACGACAACTGATTTCATTAAACACACTACCCCCAACGATATAAACAACGATATTGCGTCCCTCTAATTGCATTTGCGTCTATACATTATTTACGTACCAGACAATATCTAATTGATCGCAACCGACCGACTGCAATACTGCATATACTACCATGGAGGGTCTCTTCTTTAACGTCAACAATGGGTACGTCATTAGCCCGGACACCATCTACTCTCGATACCTTTTTAGCACAACGCTAATCAAATTTGGCCAACAGTTATCTTGAGGGTATAATAAGAGGATACCGTAACAGCTTACTAACAAACTCCAACTATGTGCGCATCTGCCATCCTGCTTCTGTTGCCCACCAACGCTCGGCTACGCTAACATCGTCATCTATCAACAGGCCAACCTGACTCAGTGCGAAACCCTTGATGGTAAGACTCTCACTGTTGTGACTTGACCATATCATGCGCGTACACTAACATACATTCTAAGACCTCAAGCTCCAGCTTGGCCCTGCCTATGGCGACTTCCTGGCCTCCCTCCCCCCGAATCCGTCGACCTCGAGCCTCGCTGCCAAAACTACCGACAAGCTTGTGAATGAGTTTAGATACGTGCGCGCCAACTCCGTGGGAGTCATGTCTCAGTTCATGGACTACCTTACCTACGGATACATGATCGATAACATTGCCCTGCTTATCACTGGTACTTTGCATGAGCGCGACACTCGTGATCTTCTGGACCGTTGCCATCCTCTGGGATGGTTCGATACTATGCCCGTTCTATGCGTAGCTACCAACATCGAAGATCTGTACAACTCAGTTCTGATCGAAACTCCTCTGGCCCCTTACTTCAAGGGTAGTCTCAGTGTAAGATAAATTAGCTACTATATATGTGTAGTTGTCAATATACTAATCCTCCAATAGCACCAAGATCTGGACGAATTGAACGTCGAGATTGTCAGAAACACGCTTTACAAGAACTACTTGGAAGATTTCTACGACTTCTGCAAAAAGAACATCGACCTGACATCTGAAGTCATGCTGGAGGTTCTAGAATTTGAGGCTGATCGTCGTGCTATCAACATCACACTGAACTCGTTTGGCACTGAGTTGAACAAGGCCGATCGTAGCAAGCTCTACCCTACCTTTGGCCGCCTATACCCTGAAGGCACGCTTATGCTATCACGGGCCGATGACTTTGAGGGTGTTCGCTTGGCCGTCGAGGCTGTTCATGACTACAAGAGTTTTTTTGATGCTGCTGGCTTTGGAGGCGGCCTATCCGGCCCTGGAAATATGGGTGGTGGCTCTGAGGGCAAGAGTCTTGAAGATATGTTCTATCAGAAGGAAATGGATATTTCTAAAGGTGCCTTCACTCGCCAATTTACGCTATCTATAGTGTATGCTTGGGTCAAGCTCCGTGAACAGGTAAGCCCTCAATTCCATGTCAATTCCACCATAATTACTGTTTCGAGAAATACTAACATGCTATAGGAAATACGCAACATAACATGGATTGCTGAGTGTATTGCGCAGAACCAAAAGGACCGTATCGGAAACTACATTAGCGTGTTTTAAAGCAGCTTATGGCTATTGTACTGAAGTTAGCCCTGGGGAGTTATGATCTTTTCTGTCGTTTGTTCATCTTGTTGCAAGATACTAATGTTGTATATTTGGTTAACAGTAGCTTTTCTACTGGGACCTTGGTTAATCAACCGCATAGCGTTTACACGCTTTAATTTTTTCAATCTTAGTTTTCATTCTCTTTCGGCGTACTAAGGTTCTTGATTTTGATGTAGAGTAGCTCTGAGACAAGAATACCCTCCATCATTTATTATATTCTTCATATCACAATGACAGAAATTACTGTTTTACAAGTTACAAATATACAATCCAACGTGCTCTACCTGTCGGCTCACCACCACGTTTATTGTTCGCGTTCTCCAGATGCATAATCCCCAGTGACGTTTTTAGAAATACAGTTGCCTTCTCATATCGTACCATACCTTCTATATAGAACCAATAACCTGCCCATAGCAGTTTACATGGAGATTTGTCCCTTCCAGGTTGCTGGAGTTAGACCTAGAGTAGAGAGTAAGTTGGTCCATCTCTCGCTCCCGCGCTCCTTGCGCTCCATGTACTTGAGAAGTTTTTGTCTGCGATGGACAAGGAGACGTAGGTTGCGCTTGTTGTGCTTGTCACGGTTACCCGGAGTCATCTCGAGGGCCTGCGCCACAGCCCGAATCTTAGCAGTAAGGATAGCAATCTGTACTTCAGAGCTACCAGTATCGGGACCAGAGCGTTTCGGCATCTCGACCTCATTGGTGTGAATCGATGGCGGCTTGGGCTTCAGCGTGGCGTCAGTGTTGTGGCGACCAAACGTCTCAACAGCGCGGCGGATGTTGGCGTGAAGACGGATTACAGAATTGGTGTTCTCGAGCTTGAGGATGCGGTTGATGGCTTCGGTTGCGCGCTGATGGCTTTCCTCATGCTGAGCCAAGGCGATCGATTCGGCCTCAGGATCGCTGGTCTCCCGATTCTCGTTGAAGATGGGCTTCGACATGTTATAAGCGTGGGAGATGGCCTCGTCGACATCTGCTTGAGTGAGACCGTATGCTAGAATGTTTTTGGAAGTGGGGAGCTCGTGGCCCTCTTTTATAACATTTCCGTTCTCGTCAACAATGGGCTTCGTCATGGCCTCCTGGCCACCAGAGTCAAAGGATTCTGCGAATGGCGTAGGCTTGCCCCAAACGGGATCGCCGTACTCATCTGCGCGAACAGCAGCGAGTTCCGTTTGTCGCTTGACGTTCGCATCCTTGCGCTGTTGTATTTGAGACCAACGGTATGGGTCACGTTTTGCAAACTGCTTCTTCTCCCACTTGGTCATGAGAGTCGCGGTTTGAGTTGTTGGAATAACCAAATTGGCGCCGGAGACGACAGGACGGACCGAAGGCCGAAGGGATACTATACAGACAACTATTAGGTTTTGGCTTAAACAAATTTTCTTTTAGTGCTAGAACTTACGACTCAAAGAGCCTAAGCTCGTTGTCTTGAGGAATCTAAGAGGCATGACGTATATGTTGGAGCTTGCACAGGAACGCAGTCAAGTCTATCTATCACAATATTGTACTCACTATCCATCTCACCCTATTACAAAATTTACGCACTCCGCTGGGACCCACTAATAAGGCTAAAGATTCCATAATATAGCCTTGCCCGCCACATCGTATTGACGCCACCAGCATGGTATAAAGCGTGGCGTTTACATGAGTCTGAAAAGGGTTAGCGCGATAAGGGCTTGAACAGGATCCCACAAGTCCACAGAATGTGGAAAATTAGCCCACGGCGGGGCATAATATTTTCTGATACTAGGATAACTTTTTGAGTGTATAGGCATTGCATAGAATTTGTCTGATCTTCTCCCTCTTGATTGTGTGTTCAACTATCGTCAACAACTGTCAAGATGGCTCCTTCTAACCTGCCCTCGATCTTCGATGCCACTTCTCAGGACATTGAGATGCTCCTGGCTGCCCAGTGCCACCTGGGTAGCAAGAACTTGCAGACTCACATGGAGCCGTACCTGTGGAAGACCCGTGCCGATGGTGTCAATGTCCTGAACATTGGCAAGACCTGGTGAGTTTCCAGGCGAATTCCGCAACACTTTCGAGAAGGCCGACAAGATCGCGAATGAGGAGGACACTCCATTGTCACCTCAGAAAACTCGACGACACGACTTACTCGACGACGAAACCGACAAAAATGTACTGACTCTCTCTAATAGGGAGAAGATTGTCCTGGCTGCCCGTATCATTGCTGCCATTGACAACCCGGCCGATATTTGCGTCATCTCTGCCCGTCCCTACGGTCAGCGTGCCGTTTTGAAGTTTGCTGCCCACACTGGCACCGTAGCCATTGCTGGTCGCTTCACCCCCGGTTCCTTCACCAACTACATCACTCGTTCGTTCAAGGAGCCCCGCCTGATCATCGTTACCGATCCCCGCACCGACGCTCAAGCCATCAAGGAGGCTAGCTACGTCAACATCCCCGTCATTGCCCTTTGTGACACTGACTCGCCCACCGAGTACGTCGATGTAGCCATCCCCACCAACAACAAGGGTCGCCACGCCATTGGCCTCATCTGGTGGCTGTTGGCCCGTGAGGTTCTGCGCCTGCGCGGTACCATTCCCAGCCGCGATGCTGCCTGGGATGTCATGGTCGATCTGTACTTCTGTAAGTTTAATATCTGTCAAGTTGGAGTCGGGTAACACGAGCTGAAAAACTAATGCATTTCTGATAGACCGCGACCCTGAAGCTGAGGCTGAGGAGAAGGTTGAGGAGGAGAAGGCTGCTGCCGTCGAGGAGGAGCCCGTTGTTGTTACCGAGACTTACCAGGCTGCTGACTGGGAGGCTGCTCCCGCCGCCGCCGGCGAGACCGAGGACTGGGCTACCGCTGCTCCCACTGACTGGGCTGCCGAGGCTACTCCCAAGGAGACCTCGTGGTAAGCGGAGTGCTCTACCGGATCGTTACGACCAAAATACAAAAAGTAAAAGTCAAAACAAAACTACGGAGAGCCATGGTGGTGCAAACCTTATGATTCAATTTTTTTGACAACTCATTTTTTTCGCGCTTGAACTTCTTTTCTTCGAATTTGTTTAATCTCTTCGGCTCAACACGATATATCTATCAAGACGGCGATGAGCGAAACAAGCCCCCTAAGGGTGATCATGGCACACACTAATGAGGGAAAGATACTCGATATCTGAAGCTTTTCGGCTAATGATTAGGAGGGAATGCCCTGTGCGGCCATAGGAGTGGACTTGATCGTTACTCCGCCCTTAAGGGGATCTAAAAGTTTGAAGCAGTGAGAGACGAGTTACGAAGGGTTTAACAATGCATGTGCTATACGCTCTATAACGGGCATTAGTAGTTTGGGAATTGGGACAACGGAAAATGGAAAACAAATGATGAAGAGTTCTCCTTCAACTTGCAGCTGTCAAAGTGTACATGCTATTGTATCATGATCTAGATGAATGACTAAACTTGCATGTGCATATTTGAGACAACCAACAACCTATATGCATACTCAGTATTACTAGTACTTCTTACTATCCTGTTAAGTACAACACAATTGAGAAGTATTCGCTAATGGATGAAAAACAAGATATCTCAAACACAAAGACGTGGTTGCAATCTAGTCATTACTGATACGTATTTTAGAAACAAATTTTTTTGATTTTGAGATTGGACCTAGTGTCAAAATGCATATAATAGGCCACATCCAAAGAGCCCAAGTTCCTGACTACACAAGCTAAAGTACTACGGACCAATTAGTGGACAACTCATATGACTTTGTGCTACAAGAAAACGGACTTTATGTACTAAATAAGATACCAACGGTCGTTCATTAGTGACCTGTTCGCTAAAAAGTTGGGCTTGCCTTGAAACGTATTGTACAAGTTGCTACCAAGTCGAAACTATCAAATTATTCGTGGCCCGTTAGCATTCTTGTTCGCTAAAGTCGAGATATGACGCGAGTTTACTCCTGCAGATGCAGCTAGTCAAATATCATATTTAGTGGTCTGGAAGCTATTTTTTAAGGAGGATTAGGTGACAAAATACCTACTGCCATCGTTAGCCCATTGGAAAACAGGTGGACCAACTGCCTCAGTGTTTTGCTACTACATATGTAATTAGCAGCAATCTTGAACACACTGGCACGTTGCCGTCCTTGGCGCTCTCATAGGACAATTCACGTCCGCGGTATAGCAAAGCTCTTAGTTTAGACTTCCTTTGAACTTTGGTTGGTAATGAGAAGTTAACAGCACTAAAAGCTTGTCCTTTGTAGATTTTTCTGGTCAAAATTGGCTTAGCTGCGACACTTCAGCGCACGGTTAGCGATGTTTTCCTGCCTTCTCTTGTTTCTAACGTTTGGCTGTATCTAGTTATGCACGTACTGAAACTCTTTAAATTTTTTTTTTTATACTTGACCTTTCCCTAAACAGCTCGGCACCTAAAAAAGCTTGATGGGACCTTGTACGAGACAAGAAAGCGCGATTTGAATTAATACTTATCTTACAGTGCATCTTCATTTTTCTTCCTCCGTGAAACTATTCTTCATCTTGAGCTCTTGATTTGGTAGCGATTTCTTGTTGCGCAATATACTCGATTACACTGTATCTTGTTTGATTCCACTCTGTTGATTGGCGGTTTTTTTTGACGTCATCCTACGTGCGACAAGTCTCGATCAATTCGGCCTTTTTGCAACTATCCATCAGTTCCTCAGCGAGCATCATCTCGATCATCAAATCTCTTCTATATTTGTACATTTTACTATCTCGCGAAACAAAGATGCGGTTTGGAAAGACTCTTAAGGAGGCTCAGCATGGCCCCTGGAAGGATAAATACATCGACTACACCAAGCTAAAGAGTCTTCTGCGCGAAGACAAGTACGACGACGATGACGAACCCTGGACTGAGACTGACGAGAACAAGTTCTGCGATGAAATCTTTAACAACCAACTAGAAAAGGTCGCCAAGTTCCAGGAAGATACATTCACGAGCCTCAAGTCTCGCGTTGAAGAGACCTACAGCAAGCTTAAGGGGTTGGCCTCGGATGGCGACGACTCTGCTATCAGCAAAGAGCAGGCTCAGAAGATTGAGACTGAACTTGATGGTCTGACTGAGGAGCTGCGCCAACTCAAGAAGTACAGTTCCATAAACTACACTGGCTTCTTGAAGATTGTTAAGAAGCACGACCGCAAGCGTGGCGACCGCTACAAAGTCCGCCCTATCATGCAGCTCAGCTTGAGTAAGCGTCCCTTCAACAGCGAGAAGAGCTATACTCCTTTGATCAACAAGCTGTCGGTAATGTACTACATTGTTAGCCAGCATACTGAGCAGGGCGAGTCTACTACGTTCCACCCCGATCTGGACATAGGTGTTCATGATGATGGAAAGCACACTGCGCACAAATGTAAGTGAAGTTTTATTTTCAATGTAGACGCACCCAGTTCCTTTGAAAATTTGCTGACATAAAGTAGTCTGGGTTCATCCCGACAACCTGCTCGAGGTCAAGACCTACATCCTGCGTCGCCTTCCAACCCTTGTTTATGCCGAGCAAGCTGCCTCTTTCGATGATTCTCTCAATGACCCTACGATTACCTCTCTATACTTCGATAGCTCCAAATTCTCCATCTATGGTAAAAAGGTTGATCGCGATGCCGAGGCTTCTTCTTTGCGCTTGCGTTGGTTTGGCGACTTAAGTGCCGCGCCTGAACTCAAGTTGGAAGAGAAGACTGTTCATGGTACTGGCAGCGCCGAAGAGCACAAGTTTGATATCAAGCAGAAATGGGTCAAACCTTTTCTTGATGGCGAGTACCACATGGAGAAATCAATCGCTAAGATGGAACGTCAAGGCCAACAGTCTGCTGAGATTGAAGCGTTCAAGGCTACTACTTCTCGTATCCAGAAGGCCGTCCTGGATCAGAAGCTGTCACCGGTGCTGCGCGCCAACTACGTCCGAACTGCTTTCCAGACTCCTTCTGATGATCGTGTGCGCATCAATATTGATACTGATGTTGCGTTTATCCGCGAGGATACCCTAGATCGCAGCCGTCCGTGCCGCGACCCATCAACATGGCACCGTACTGAAATTGATAACAGCAGAATGAAGTACCCATTCTCTAACATCAACCAGAGCGAGGTCTCAAAATTCCCCTACGCAATCTTGGAGATCAAGGTTCGGGACGGCCGCAAGCGTCCTGAGTGGGTTGAGGATTTGATGGGCTCTCACTTGGTATACCCTGCTCCTGGCTTCTCTAAGTTTGTGCACGGCGTTGCCTCTCTTTTCGAAGACTATGTTAATGCTCTTCCCTTCTGGATCAGCGAGATGGAAGGTGATATTCGCAAAGACCCAAAAGAGGCTTTCGATGAAGAGGTCCAGCGTCGTATTCAAAAAGCCGAGGATGAGCAAATCGTTGGTAGTCTCCTAGGCGGCAAGGTTGGCTCTTCGTTCAAACCGACTACCAGCTCCCCTGTCGCTGAGGGAATTCTGACTCGCCGCGCCCAGGCTGAGCTTGTCACCTCACCAACACAGCCCATCTCATCTTCCCAGATGGCCGAGGGCGAGGAGGCTCCTGCTCGCTCTGGCATCTCCTCTGTGCTTCCTAGTTTCTCCATGTCGCGATACGCGCAGAACCGCCGCGCCAAACATTCCGGCCAAGTTCAGCTGCCCGAGGGCGTTGTCGAGCCAGAGGTGTGGATCAAGAACTCGGGCGAGCTCAAGATCGAGCCTAAGGTCTGGCTGGCTAACGAGCGTACGTTCCTCAAGTGGCAGCACATCAGCATCCTACTGGGTGGTTTGGCCATCGCGCTGTACTCTTCGGCCGGCAAAGATACTGTTGCGGAGATTATGGGTATCACGTACATCTTGATTGCCGTGTTTGCCGGTGTTTGGGGCTATGTTATGATGAATGTGCGGAGGCGCATGATCCATGAGCGCAGTGGCCGCGATTTCGATAATGTTATCGGCCCTCTGGTCATTGCCATAGCTATGGCTGGCGCGTTAGTGATCAACTTTGTCTTGGAGTTCCAAAAGGCTTTCCACAAATATGATTCGCCCTCTGTCAACGGAACCGAATCAAACCTAGGCATTGAGCTGTAGCGGGGCTGTGGTCGCATGGCGATAGGAAGGGTTATATATAGATGTGTGCGTGCTTAGTAGTTGTGTAGCATAGATGCCTTGATGTTCTAGCTAGCGACAGTTTGGTGGCATATCTTCATCTATCTTTCTCTGTCTTTACGGTTGGCTTTCATCTTTCCTGTGTCTGTCTTTGTACTTGCGGTTCTCTTTTTTTTGTTCATGTGTAGTTCCATGGCGCTTTTTTTTCCTTTTCTAAAACCATCATTATATCATGTCATTTTATTACCGCATTCAAACATCAGTAAAGTGAGCACTCGTACCAGTGAAAACGGTAATCAATCATATCACCAAACGGGGTTTCTACCTCTCGATGCTCTCTTTCTCTCCGCGTAAGGTAACCCCATATAGAAAGGCGCTCCCCCCAACCACATCAGGCTGTATTGATCAATGACGACTCAGATTGCCCCTAGAAAAAGGCTATAATGGGGCTGATATACATAGTTGGTATGCAGCAGTATTGAGTCCTTCAATGCGTAACCTTTAAATGGCACTACCAAGGGCCTCGTCAAGATACAGCTTCTTAGTTGTCTTACCGATAGTGTCTTATCCAGAGACCGCCTTCTTTGATAAGCTTTACCGATTGAATATTGAAAGAAGAGCGGTGGGATAGCAGAAAAAGCATCCGAACCTGGCGGAATCTGGAAATAGCTAAGGCGCTGCTTGATCTCTCTGTATCCTCACTCCCTATCTCTAATCTACTTATAGGGCTTTTCGCAGGGATGATCATGAAGGTTGAGTTAGCTATGAAATGATAGGCACTTGATCATGATATCATATTCAGCGTCCAGTGGCCACAGCCACCCTTTGCGTAAGATCGAACGCTAGTAAATAAAACTCCCACAAGCTCCTCCAGGTTTAGCAAAAGAAAGTAGAAGCTGTCAACAGAATGGGTCTCTCAGCGTATGCAACTTAGAGATCTGTGTAGGTGATGGAACCCAGTAAACAATGCCATCATTATGGGCTTTCAGATGCAAGATGCTCGAATTGTAGAGGCATGTAATATAGTGGCATCTCTACAATAGGTGAATAGCAATTTACTGAACTATATATGGACTATCTAAAACGAAACCGTGACAGTAAAGCCTTGATCACAGTTAATGATACAGATAGAGCCTGATCAATGGATGATGATGGCTTTGTATTATTTAGCCCTTACAAATTTCAAGGTCCACATGAAGCAGAACCTGATCAACGGAAGAATAAAAGTAGCGATCTTGATGAATGATGTATTCATAATGCTTCCAGAAATTCGTGTTGCTTCCAAAAAATACAAACAACGCAAATAACCGTAACTGCCGTTTCTGACACTGCGATCTTCCAGTGCCTTCCCCGAACAGCAAGAACATGACAATCCTGAATTTTTGCGTACTTGCGCTTTTCTCCATCCACCATTATTCGTCTTCCTCACATCTTCTCTCTAGATCTCCCAAGTTTTCATTCTTTTTTCTTCTTCCATTTTCTCTTTTTGTTCATCGTCAACTCCATCCTGGCATCTAAATAAACGACATCGTCACTTTTAACAGCCTAAAGCTTCAGGGTCTCATTTTAACATGCGAATCCGCCTGTAGCTCTCGTTGCGCCTCTTCATTTTAGCTTATCCGCTTGTGGCCTGGTTTCGTCAACCTTCTCATTTGCTATTTCGTTTTACGCCTCCATCGCTCGTTCATCATTCATACTAGTTTCAGCTTCTTATATAAAGTTCAAGCCGTCGGATTGGAAGGCCGTCCCTGTTTTAACTAGGAGGCTGGGGAAAACAAAGTCCTATCGCCATATATTTCTTACTGGCCGTCAATATTTGCCTTGATTTGAGTTTGCCTCTACACTTTTTGTTATTTTTTTTTATTCTCGAATGCTCTCCATATTCTACTAATATTTTCGTTAACTATTTTGGTTGGTTCGTCAAGCCGTCAGTCCATAAAAGAACAAAGACAGTTTGCGACTCAACTACATATAGCTAACGATCGTCTTGTCTGTCGCGCGCCCAAAGCACCAAAAATCCCCCCCCCCCCCCCCCAAAAAAAAAACCAAGGCGTGCCATATTCTTTAAGAGCTTTTAGTCCTAGTGTTGCAATTTACGTTTCTGTAGGCACTGACTAGCACCAGCTTTCCCAGCCCAGCCCACCGACCAATAGAACAAGCTTCAACGAGATAGCTCTTACGAGGGAGGAGCTAGGGACAACATTAAACCAAGGTCTGATTTCGTTTCGTTTCGTTTCTTCCTACCTTTAGGTAGGCGCATTGCAGTTTGCGCGTTAAGTGCTTTTCTGCGCGTCTTCCTTGCGCCTTACTCACCCTTCTTAATATTTCGGCATTCCGCTTGCTTATTTTCATCGATTGATTGACCAATTCGCTAACTGTCACGTTCTCAGGGAGAACTAATCAGGGAAATAACGGAATACAAAGAAGCAGAAGCAGGATAGGACATATTTTAAGTGTGTACTTCAACGGATCATCCACTCTAGGCGAAGCAGTGTAATCTAGCTAAACCTCATCATGGTAGACCGTGAAGATCGCCGGAGCCGGACGCTTTGGGGTAGTCTGCTACGCAGTGTTAGTTTATCGCGCGGCACCAAAAAATCGGTAAGTCAAATCATGGCTCACATCAGTTCCAGGGGCAGACGAAACTCTTTTCACGGAATTAACACATGCTTGAAATTACTTTAACTAATATCCAAATATCAGTCTAGGGAGCACCGGAGACCTACCTCAAGCGACCTCGGTTTAAGCCGCCGGCCGTCCACTACTGTTCGTCTAGACAGCACTCAGGACGTTCCTCGTCGCCGTTCCTACCACCCAGAGCCCTTTAACCCATCGCAGTCCCGCAGTAGCAGGGCCAAGGGCAAAGACAGAGATCTGGACTTGCGCGAATCCTCTAGTCGTTTATCTCATTGGCCTCCATCTGGGCTTGGCTCTGATGAGCTTCTCAGTGAACAGCGTGCCAAGTCATACATTGCACGTGGCGCATCCACGCATCGTGGATTCAAAAAGCCAGTTCCGCATTCAGAAGGTCATTTTCGTTGCTATTCTGCCTCATCATGCAAAAATAACAGTTTGAGTGGAAGAGCAAATAACAAGGAGATAATGGCTGAGATGCAGACTATGGTCCTCCAAGGTGTGGATCCTGAGAACCGCTGGTCACCGTGGGAGACTGTTGAGCAGCCAAGCTATACTTTCTATCACGGATATCTTCCTGGTACGGTCACGTTAAACCAATGGGCATGGACTGCCAGCGTTGTACCCGGTGCTATCCAACACCGGAAGACAAACATTACATTGCGAGATGCCGACCTGCACGATATATTGAAACGAATTCAGGAAATTCAAGATAAAGCCATGTTTGATGTCGACGACGCAGAGGTTGTTTACAAACGCTTCATCCGTCACCCTGATCTCAAATCACGACATAATAATCAACGCCCTATGGAGCTCCAGGTAGAGGACTTGATAAGCGTGCTGGCACGCCCAGACTGGATCGACTTTTCACAACGTACCAATCAGTTGGCCACGCAATTCATCTCTAGCTCTGCCCTTGACAAGCAAGAAGATGTACGGAAATTCTATTTTCAGCTGTTGCTCACTACTGAACTCTTATTTCGTCTTGCCCATCGCCATTTTCCTGCCGAGTCTCGAAAGAGAATGATCACAGAGATACCGCCCTCAGTCCAATGGAGTCTAGCACTTGCGAGGAGGTGGAAAGATGGTATCCGCATCGACGAGTTCGGTATCGAGCCAAAAAATTGTAAGCGCCATCCAAGTCTCAAGCCGAAGTCTACCACTATATGATCTCTATACTAATCAGAGCAGTGAAACTACGCTACCTCAACAAGAAGGCACAAATGAAATCCATACGACGTTTTGCTCGTGAACTCAAGTGGCCTAATCTTCGGGAAACATTGGAGGAGATGAAAGAGCTTGACCTTGGTAACGAGCTACAAGATTTGAGTGAAGACTCGATGGCATTCTTCGGTGGCCTTATATTGCCAGGTGTAAGTCAATCAATCGTCGCACATTGAGATCTTAGTACAAAATGATTTACTAACATTACACAGGGATCATTTCCGTTCATTATCATGAACACATTAACAGATATCGACCCTGACCCAGCCAGTGAGAAATTAGAACATCTACTTTTAGACTATCCAGATTGCGGCTTCCAATACAGAAACAGTTATACGTACTGGTCAGTTACCAGCATCGTTGGAAAGGTCCTTGCGCCGACTTGCAACACCATTGGTGGTTGGGTCGGACCTGCCAGACCGACCAATGATCTAAATCGCACAGAAATTGCCCGGTTATTAGTAAACCGACCCAAAAAGCGTATCCGAGCCCGCCATGTCGAGGACATGCGCCAAAATTCAAGCCCATTAGGCCCCGAAACAGACGAATATGCGGTAGACGAGTATACTCTACCGTTACCAAACCATCAACAAGACATGATCGATACAGTTCGTATCGAGCTGATCACTCTTCAGCGCCAGGAAGACCGTGAAAAGAAGAGCAATGCCAGCATTCGGCCAATGTCGGAACCAAAGGAGAAGGAAGCCCTTTCCGCCAATGGGAGCACGTCAGGAGAAAAGACACCGCAATGGTATCACGCCTTGGTCATCTTCGCTATCGATGGTACATCATGGCCTCTACGGCTACAATTCGATGTTTCATTTATAGCAGCGTGGAAATGTTCCGACGGCCCGCATCCACTGTGGTTGGATTACTCATTTGAGAGAGTGGCCGTTGATAAGATTGTGCGTATCCAGAACTGGGGCGGGGTTTACCGTGGCTCGCAACAGTACCGTACAACGTCTGTGGTCAATGACGAGGGTGATGACATGAAGGTACTTCTTATCGAGGCCTTTGGAGTCAAAGACAACGAGGTTTTGGCGCGTGCTTGGTGTGCGCACTGGGGATTAAGTGCAGTGATCGCAGATATTGCATACACTTGGTAAGTGACTGCCCATGGGTCCCGAAACGTGATTGATATGCTAACGTTTTCTTTTTCTTTCTCCCTTGATTATAGCATTTCCTGTGCAGTGAGAGAAGCATATGCTGCAGCTGTTACAGTATGTATCCTCATCGATTCACATCTCTATGAAGAAGATGACGACATATAACCTGCCGACGGTCTACGATTCCCTGGGCAGCGGCGGCGGAACTTTGTGGCAACATTTTTGGTTTGCTTTACTATTGTCCTACTTTGGAGTTCCGGGTGCCTTATTTTTTGCTTTTCCTGTGATACTCTACTCATTCTTGTTTACTTTTCCTTTCAAAGTCTTTTTTGGTTTTCTCAATGCATCGTGTAGAATAGGTTTGGTCTTTAACTTCAAAATCAGGGCTCAATTACAATTGCGACAATGTATATGGTTATAAAAGGGTTATTATTAGGGTTGGTGTGTCACGGGCCAAGAGTGAAGAATGCGATGATCATGTTATTAAAAATTGCTGTAACAGAATCGTTGAGATTTATGGCGTTGACACATATTAGAAGAGACGTATCTATATACGGCCGAAGCAAACAAATACGAATGAATTAGGCACAGGACACAGCGAGCCTAATGTAAAGCTTTGGCTCCTCGCTAACTTTATAGCGAAGATTAAGACAAGGGATTGCCGGAAATGCTCTTTTTGGCATATCCTACATTTCACCGAGGGCGGGGAATTCAGTGGGCGACTATCTGTTGCTAAACGAATCAACTTAGACTATCTGTTGCTTAGATTGTCTGCATTGAGGGGAACTACTATGTAGCAGTGCTCATAGTGATCTCAGATATTTAAGATCTTGAAGGCCTTTAACCTGTTGAGTCAATACTCTGTCTCAATTAGGGTTGCTTTGGACAGACAACGTAGAAAATTGCCCGGAACTTATTGCAGGGAGATTTCCTAGATGACTCTGTTAGTTGGATTCTTTGCTAGGGGAAGGTTGCACTGAAGTTACTGCTACCCTGAATAACTTTCCGGTTATTAGATATCTCGCTATCTAGAAGTTTAACTTCTTTCTCGTTATACCTCTCTTCAATTTATCGTGAAATTGAATTATTTCCCCTGCTCAAGACAACTAACTACCTTTCTTTGTTTTTCTTATTGTTTTTACTTTTCGTTTAGGAAGACAACATGAGGTACGTTTCACTCACTTCTCAATGGGCGTATTTTCTTTTGATTATATAGAAGCCGATTGCTAACAAATATGTTTAGTACACAGGTGAGCTTTACGTTTTCTTGGAACTGATGTCTATGGCATGTGAACGTACTGATAACAGGAATGCCGAGAGAACATAATGAGAACATACTGAATATGCACTAACCATGTCCACCTATTGCCATAGAAAAACTATATCGGCATTGATGTCGGCACCGGTAGTGCCCGTGCCTGCTTGATGGACGATGACGGTGTCATAATTGCGCTTGCATCTCATGACATTAAGAAATGGCAACCACAGATTGGCTATTATGAGCAATCCACTACTGATATCTGGGCTGCGATCTGCTCTTGCGTTCGGCGCGTTCTGCAGCAGTCTGAAGTCGACTCTTCTAGTGTTAAGGGCATTGGCTTTGATGCTACCTGTTCACTGGCTGTTTTCACACATGATACCGACGAGCCGGTTTCTGTAACAGGCCCGGATTTCAAGAATGACGGTAATGATCGTAATGTCGTGCTGTGGCTTGACCACCGCCCCGAGGCAGAGACGAAGATGATCAATGAGACAGGTCATAACCTACTACAGTATGTTGGCGGCCGCATGAGCGTCGAGATGGAAATCCCCAAGGTTCTGTGGCTGAAGAAGCATATGCCTAAAGAGCTCTTTTCACGCAGCAAGTTCTACGATCTTGCCGATGCTCTAACGCACATGGCCACTGGCCTAGAGACTAGAAGCTTTTGCAGTGCGGTATGCAAGCAGGGCTATGTCCCGGTAGGAATTGATGGCAGCGTCAAAGGCTGGCAGGATGAGTTCTACAAGACCATTGGCCTAGAAGAACTGGTACATGATGACTACCTGCGCATCGGCGGTATCCACGGAAAGGTACGCTTGCTTAGAGATGTACATAAAAAGTAAGAACACAAACTAACTTTGATAACAGAATGGCACTTTCATGAGTGCCGGTGATCTTGTAGGTCGACTGAGCGAGAAGGCTAGCAAGGAACTTGGCCTTCCTGCAGGTATTGCTGTCGGCAGCGGCGTCATTGATGCATATGCTGGTTGGATCGGGACAGTTGGTGCGCCGCTCGAGGCGCCAATTACCAAGACTGAGGAAGAGGCTGCCGGCAATGATAGCATCACCACCGCTTTCACCCGCCTTGCTGCCGTTGCTGGTACTTCAACATGCCATCTAGCCATGTCGAAAGAAGCCGTGTTCGTCGACGGTGTCTGGGGGCCGTACCGAGATGTTCTTGTCCCCGGCTACTGGATGGCCGAAGGTGGCCAATCTGCAACGGGGGAACTACTGAAGCACATGGTTGAAACGCATCCTGCATACCAGGAGGCCTTGGCGTTAGCAGACGGCATCAGCATCTACCACTTCCTTAACAACTGGCTAGACCACCTGGAGGACAAAGAGGGCGCCCCGTCGATATCGTATCTCGCTCGACACATCTTCTTTTACGGCGATCTCTGGGGCAACCGGTCTCCGATTGCTGACTCGTCGATGCGCGGCACCATGGTGGGAATTAGTAGCGACATCAGCATCGATAACCTAGCTTTGCAGTACTATGCCACAATGGAGTTCATTGCCATGCAGACCCGGCAAATCATCACTGCAATGAACACGTCGGGTCACGTCATTGCCAGCATCTTTATGTCTGGAAGCCAATGCCAGAACCCAGTGTTGATGTCACTCATGGCTACCGTCTGCAGCGTACCGGTAGTGATTCCCGAGTATGTGCATGCGGCTGTTGTCCATGGCGCTGCGATGCTTGGTGCTAAGGCAGCAAGCGCCAATGAGAAAGGCCAGACGGAGCCGCTGTGGGATATCATGAAGAGAATGAGTAGACCAGCGAGAACCATAAAGCCGGATGACGACCAGGGCCAGAAACTGCTGTTGGACGCTAAGTATGCAGTGTTTTTAGATCTGGCGGCTAGACAGCAATGCTACCGCAAGCAGGTCGATGCTGCTGTTGGTCTCTGGCTAGCTGAGTATGGCCAGTGAATTCGATCTAATATATCTCTCGATATATCAGATACTACGGGTTGTCGGTTAGGGTTAGAACAATGTATTAATGTTATTTCTGTGGTGTGAATTATAAGTTTATTAATAGGTAGCACACATCATATTAAGATTTAGGTACCAACGGTTCAATAACATGTAACAGTTCATCTAGCACTTAGTTGCTATCATCTGAAGAAACAATCAATATGGATGCTGTTTACTTATAAGCCCCAAAAAAACTAAGCCAAACCCTAGACCTAGGTGCCCTAGCAACTTAACCCTGGGCGCGCAACAACACGCAACTTGTCAATTGTTTTTATTTTTTTCTGTCTCAGCTTCAAGCTTCGCTTTTGAGGAAATTAACTATTTCTTTCGTGCTAAAAACTTACATTCGTTGTGAGGCCAATAAAGCTTAAAGACGACTTGAAGCTTTGCCTGAGCCATCATAATTAGATCTGGCCTGGATTGATAAAAGCCCTATACAATCTAGCTCGTGATAGCTTCTCCTGGCACTCAGCCTTGTGTCTTCAGCCTCGCCCGAACAACGCCAATTGACGCTAAACCCACAAAGATTGCCCGACACGGACGGCCTGTGAATCGATACTTCAACTAAGACACACTTATAGCTACACACACCATCATGGCAGGCCCACCTAACTTCGGCAGTTTGTTCAACTCAAGTGTGGCATCCAGCACCGGTGCTCCGCCGGGCAACAGCATGTTTGGCAACCCAGCGGCAACGCCCGGTAACGCCCCGCCCGGTAACAGCCTTTTCGGCAGCTCAATGGCCTCGACAACGACCCCGGCTGCCCCGCCGCCGAACAATTTCTTTGCTTCGAATACTACCGTGAGGCCTAGCCTGTTCAACACCTCAACGGCTACCGTGACGCCTTCCTCGACGGCCGCGACGGCCTCAACTGCTGCACCAACCACTTCTTTATTTGGTAGTACGATGGGCGCTTCTTCAACTCTGCCTAGCACCACACCTTCGATATCTCTGTTTGGCGGTGGTGCTACTTCTACTACGCCTGCAGCTGCTTCCACGACTCCTGCTACCGGTGGTCAGTTTGGTGCTGCCCAGGCAGCCTCTACCACTACACCTCGGGCGCCTTTGTTTAGTGGTTTTGGCGGTGGAACCTCTGCTCCCGTTTCTGCTCCCGCTGCCGTTCCGAGTATGCTTGGTGGAACCTCTTTGTTTGGCAGCACAATGACTCCGGCCACTACTGCGCCTGGTATCGGCATGACGAACAATAACACTACTAATCTTGGTCTCAATATTGGTAGCGGCAGCTACAACACCAACACAGGTCTCAATCTTGGCGGTGGTAACTACAACACTAACACCAACACTAGTCTCGGCTTGTCTACTTTAGCCGCCAGCACTGCTCCTCTTTCAAAAACTGTTACGCAATCTACTGAAAACAAGTCAGCTGGAGCTTATTTCGACAGTCTGTTAGCCTCTACTCGCAAACAGCAACCTCCGGGTACCGAAAACATCACTGTTGATAACCTTCCTTCCCTACAACTTGGCCTTGGAGACATTCGCCAGCGTCTGAAGAAGCTTGGCCCTGGCGACGTCCAGACTGCCATCGATGGTCGTGCCATATACTTGCTCAATGCTTCGGGGGTTGACCCTAACACTGCCGACAAGGACCTTGGCGCCCTAGGCCCTGCTACTACGTCTCGTGCTGCTGCGACCGGTGTGCCTACTAACATTAGCGATATTGATGTTGAGGCCTACTTGTCCAACCTCCAGAGTAAGACAACTCTTGGCATGATTCGCGACGGCCTTGACCGCTCTGCGCGTGCTTTTGACGAGTTCCTTGAGGACAACATGGCACTAGAGTGGACCGCACAGCGCAAAAAGATCTACGAGCACTTTGGCATTCGCTTGCGTGAAGACACCGTGGATGACGACGCTGCGGCTAAGGAGGGCCGTTTTGGCCGCTCTCGCCGTAGCAAGGCTGGTGTCGCACCCTCTCAGACTGGCCGTGCTACCGCTGGAAACCGCGCTTCTGTCATTGGTGGACCATCGCTGGGCCGGTCTGTCATCGGCACGCCGTCGCGTATTGGCTCGCATAAAACAGAATTTTCTGATGTTGACCGATCCAAGGAAGCTACCTCAGCCTCGCTAGGTGGTGGTTACGTTGGCGATGTGCGCTCTCTGCGGGAACGACAGGCGCGCTTGGCCAAGCAGGTCAACATGCTCAACCGTTGCCGCCTAGCTCAGCAGCCCTTCCCTATATTGTCCCAGCTGGGTGCCCTGCAAGTGAAATCGATAGAGCCCCACGCGCACCATGTGGCCGAGGCATACCGGGCGCTAGTCGATGTTGTTGGCGAGGATGCCGACGCCGAGTCATCGCTAAATGGCGCAACTGCCTCCGAACGACAGTTTGTTAGAATGTACCTGGATGAAAATAGCAACTCGACTGATGCTATTAATATGCGCAAGCAGATCCTTTCGGGTGCCAACCAGTTCCTGGAGCGACAGTTCCTGCGCGAGATCGAGAGCCTCATCTCTAAACACCCACATGAAGCACACCTGGGCGGACGACCCGATATCGTCAGCAAGGTCCGGGCCTACATCCGACTGCGTAACTCTCGGAAGGATCTGGTCCCCGACAACATCGAGCTACAGCAGGTCGGCGGCGAGTTTGTATGGGCTGTTGTGTTCTATCTTCTGCGAACTGGACATGTTATTGAGGCGGCTAAATATGTCAACGACAATCTTAGCCACTTCCGCGGCATTGACCGCATGTTCTCGACGTATCTCAACGGTTATGCGGCAAGCGATGACCGGCGTCTCAAGCGGCAGCTGCAAGAGCGCTGCGTTAGCGAGTACACACAACGCGCGCGCAACGCGCCGGAGAACTCGATTGATCCGTTCCGTATGGCCTGCTATAAAATCATTGGCCGCTGTGAACTAGGCAACCGTAGTCTGGATGGCTTAAACACAGACGTGCACGACTGGGTCTGGCTGCAGTTCAACCTTGCGCGCGAAGCCGAGCGATCGGCCGAGCTGGCGTCCGAGACATTTGGCCTTGCTGAAGTGCAGGCGAGCATACGTGACATCGGCTCAAAGCACTTCCCTAAGTCGCCAGCCGACGACACGGCTAGCAATGGCAGCTTCGGCATGTTCTTTTACTTGCAGGTGCTTTGCGGCCTGTACGAGGACGCCATTGCTTACTTGTACTCATTTGCCTATGTTGACGCCGTGCACTTTGCTATCGCTTTATCGTTTTACGGCCTACTCCGGCCTAGCGACCCGCTAACGGCCGACAATGAACTACGTAGCACGAACACGCGCGGCCAGGCGCTGATCAACTTTGGCCGCATGGTCGGATACTACACGCGTGACTTCCGGGCAGCCGACATAGAGGCCGCTGTTGACTACCTGACACTGCTGGGCCTGAACGGTGATCTACCAGGTGAGGCCGGCCGGCGTCACTCGAACCTATGCCACGAGGCGCTGCGGGAGCTTGTGCTAGAGACGCGCGAGTTCTCATCGCTTATTGGCGACATCCACGCTGACGGTCGCCGCTTACAGGGCATGATCGAGGTGCGCGGTCCGCTGATTGGCTTAACTGACGAAGATGACTTCATCACAGCTGTGACGCTGCAGGCCGCAGCTTATGCTGACGAGGCCGGCCGTGTCACAGACTCGGTGTTGCTGTACCATCTTGCTGGCGAATACGACACCGTGATCTCCATTGTTGCGCGTGCCCTGTCTGAGGCCGTGGCCCTCGACATTGGCGAGAACCCAGCTCTGCTAGCGCCTGTCAAGCAGCGTCTTGACGGAAGTGTTGCGGCGGCTGCTGCATCTGCTGGAAGTAGCCTGAGCTTAGCGTCCATCGACGATCCGATCGAGCTTGCTCGTGCCATGATGGGCATGTACGAGCGCGACGCCATGTTCCACCGTCATATCCAAGAGAACAATCTATCGGCATGCCAACTGTTGCTCGAGATGAGCGACATCAAGTCGTTAGTCGAACATGGCCAATGGGCGCAGTCTCTCGATGTAAGTCTTTACCTATTAACTAACTAGTCTTCTAGTATCACTTGCTAACGTTATCTCTTTCTTCTCGTACAGCGCATCCGCGGTCTTGACCTCCTGCCTCTAGACGCCCGCGGCGATCCGTCCAAGATCCGCCACTTTGCTACCAAATTCACGGCGCTACACCAGACCGTGGCGGCTAATATCCCTGCCCTGATCACGTGGGCCGTCGTTTGCTGTACCCGCCAACGCGATATGTTGCTGCACGGCGAGTTCAGTGGTAACGAGGGAACACGCCATATGGTTGTTGAGCAGTTGCGTGCCATGACTCTGGATCTGACCACGTACACGAGTCAGCTTAAATATCGTTTCCCGCCGCATCTTCACGAGGCTTTGGCGCGGGCAGCGGCAGAGTAGATTAAGAGTTCGAGTTTGAAAGGGATTTTGTTTGGTTAGTAGTATAAACAAGTCTTGGTCTACGAAGGAAGATATAGTTTAATTACTTGTTCAAGTATTCGATTTTCTGGAAGTAGGAAGATGTAAAGAGAATGAGAGAAAGAGGTTACCAAGAATAATTACCCCTACTTGTATCCATTATTCCCTTGATTTTATAACAATTTCATTGTTTAGATATCTTGATTTATTCTCTTGTCACCCTGTGGGTGAAACAAACTAAAAAAGAAGATAAATGACTTCATCATGATTCTTTATCGCTTAATTAATGAAGAAATTATTCACGGCATATGTAGCAACACGAGTTTGTAAAAAAATGCTTTATAAAGAACACATAACAGTTGTTTGAAGATGATATTTTTTATATTGCAGACATGGAAAATACAAGTAGGTAGGATAAAGAAACGATAAAAGAAGACAGCAATTGAACATGATAATTGTTACAGAGACCAGCAAAAAATAAAATAAAAATAGAAAGATGGAAAAAAAAAAGTAGCAAGAAAAAATGAGAAAATATTGTCTAGAGAAACAAAGACATGAAGAATACTGACGAAAAATAAAGCAAACATTCCTTCCACCACTCCCGTTTTAAAGAAGAATTAGGAAATAATGAATCATTTTTTGTTCTTATCATCATCATCATCCGAGATAACATCTGTCAAATCACTTATCGGGACTAGATATAACAAAGCACAAGTCGAGTGAGTGTCCAAATCATCTATTCGGGGATTCAACCGCACTGATCCCGTGATGGCGGCCGCGGCGGCCGTAAAGTCCACGAACCGATATGAACACTACTCTACTGTCCGTTATATCCTCGAGGAGGTCCACGTTGGTCGTAAGCACGAGCGACCGCGGCCTGCTGCTCGCGCGAGTGTTGCTCATACGCGGCGCGGTCTCCATAGCCTCCGGCGCTAGATGGGCCCTGTTGCTGCGACGGGCCCCGGGAATCGTACACGACGGCTGGTGTCGGCGGATATGCTCTGCTAGGTGGGTGCTGCTCACGGTCACGCGGATCTCGCGACATCTGCGGTGGAGGCACGCCATATCCAACGCCATGGTGGCCGTAGGCAGGCTGCTGCGGCGGTGCACTGCCAACGGGCGGCGCATACCGCGGCATGTTGGCATAGCGGTCATCGCGGTATGCTGTAGATGGCGGCGGTGGGCCCCCGACTGAGGGCGGCGGAGCACCAGAAGCCATAGACGATTGCTGGGGCTCCGGCGAGCCGGCGTTGTTCCAGTGGCGGTGGGTAGGCCAGGCGCTCTTAGGTTGAGCGACCGACACTGGCGCAGGGCCCTGCTGCGACACCACCTGCGATTGCGATGGCGCCGCAACTGAGGATCTACCGTAGGCCACGTGTGGTGGTGGCTGCTGCTGGCTGTTCTGGGACGACGACCAACTGTCACGTGAATCACGCGATGCAATGACCTGCTGTTGTTGCGATGGCATGGCTTCGCGACTGCGCGAATGCATCGCATATTGTGATGGCGGCGAGGCATGACCTGGAGGCGGGGCAGATTGTTGGGCCATGTAAGATGGAGCGTAGCCCTGCTGGGTCTGCGGTTGTTGCTGTGCCGGAGGCTGGCCGTAGGGCACAGATGGCGCCGGCTGAGACGATCCATAGGGGTGGCTAGACTGTCCGTAGTGCGATGGCGGTGGGGGTTGTTGCTGCTGTTGAGCGTATGGCGGGGCATATGATGATGAATGAGAGTGCGAGTGGGAGTGTGAATGGCCTTGTGGGTGATATATCTGGCTATGCTGTTGCTGCTGTGGTGGTTGTTGATGCTGGGCGTGTTGTGGGTGGGACTGGTGCTGCATCGGATGAGGCGGCGGCATGTGCTGCGAAACGCCAGCGGACTGCACAGAGTACGATCTGCTCGAGTAGTATTCGCGCTCGGCAGCAGAGGCCGCGTCGATGACGGATGGCTGACGAGCAGTGACAGAGTGC
Source organism: Endoconidiophora laricicola (assembly GCA_001640655.1). Classification (NCBI taxonomy): domain Eukaryota; kingdom Fungi; phylum Ascomycota; class Sordariomycetes; order Microascales; family Ceratocystidaceae; genus Endoconidiophora; species Endoconidiophora laricicola. The sequence goes on from LXGT01000044.1 coordinate 66,783, forward strand.
TGACCCTGCGGCGAATATGACATCTTGTGCGGGGCCATACCCGTTGATAGCGGTGCAGAGGTCTGGGCTGAAGGGTGCGCTGAAGAGTGTGAGTAGTATGGAGACGGCTCAGGCTCACGGCGCATCTGCGACTGCATGTGTGAGGCTGGCCCGGGAGGCGCCATACTGCTCCGGCTTTGCACAGCTTGCATAGTAGCAGGGCTCTGTGATTGCGGCCGCAAGTTACTAATGGTTGCTGGAACAGCCGTGGCAACTACTGGCTTGGGCGGCGACGAAGGTCCGTCATCGTTCAGCAGCGACATAAGACTAGAGGTCTTCTTGGCTTGCATAGGTACAACTGGCTTGGGAGAGTTGGCGTACGAATCAGGTCGTTGCGACATGGCAGACACTGGACGCGTGGAGGAAATGGCAGGCATACCAGCAGTAGCTACAGGCGGTGGTGGAGTGCGCGTGTGATCGTGCAGAATGTTGCGAATCTGCGGCTTCTGCACTGAGATGGGCACTGGTGCGTAGGGGCTCGGGTTGGGATCTAAAACTGAGCGGGATGGGTCGACAGGCGGGCGCACAATACCGGAGACAACGTCGGAGCGCAATGACTGCGGAGGCTGCTGCTGTTGTTGCTGGGGCGGCTTTGGTGGCGGCGCTTGCTGAACAAGAGTTTGCAGCGATGGGTGCTGCTGCTGCTGTTGTTGTTGTGATGTTTGTAACGGCTGGCGTGTATGGTGCTGCATCGACATCTGCTGAGCCTGCTGCGGCGCGTGGAGAGGTGCCGGGTGACTGCCTGCTTTATGCTGCGGCAGAGTGCCATGAGAACCCACATGAGTGTGCATAGGCTGGTACGGCGGGAATCCACCATTAGACGGCCCGCTATCAGGCTCAACTTTCATGTGCATACGGTTACTAGCAGAAGGATGCTCCACAGGGCGGGCTCCATGGTCACGTCGCATATCTGGTTCGGGTGCCTGCATGATATGCACCGGTGGGCCATGTGGACGCACATCGGAAACGTTGGACAAAGATTGGCGTTGTGCTTGCGGCGGTTGCTGGGGGGCCATTTCCTGAACTAGTTGCAGATTCTGATGCTGGTGTGATTTCGGCTGGCCGGTGGCCTGGAGTGGGAGCTTCTGCTGTTGTTGCTGTTGCTGTTGCTGCTGTTGCTGTTGCTGTTGCTGTTGCTGTTGCTGTTGCTGTTGTGATGCCTGCTGAACCATAGTATATGCTACGTCACGCTCCCGATGATCATGTTCCATTTGCAAGTGTGACATTGCGCGCGACGGCCGCAATGGCGAAACAGCGAGCGGCGTTGCAACGGTAGACATTCCACTTTGGGCTAACGTGGGCGATGGACGAACCGAGTCAACATCCGCAATGGTTGAGCTAGAGTGGTGGCGCGAATGTGTCTGCAGTGTAGGCGTGGATATGACTGTTGGTGGGAGGACGGGCGTTTGTATTGGAATAATTGGTCGGCTAGCCGTCGGAGCTCCGTATGCCTGTGCAGCAGTTGGCGTCTCTTTAATGGGCGATGGCATCGGTGACGGGGCAGCCGTGGGAGGGTCTAGATGACCTGGCTTAGGAGTCGCGATACTTGGAGCAACAGAGGCCGCAGGGGAAACAGTAGTCGAGCCAGCGATGGAGGTTGCAACTGCGGCAGCGGCATTAGCACTAGCTGCCGTTGATGTTCGGGCACCAGTACGACGCGTAGATGCCTGGATGGCCGGGGGGTCAGGTCTTGCCTCGCCTCGATTCTTTTGCTCTTCAGCGGTCTCGGCAATTTTCTGCCAATTCTCTTTACCAACCTTCCCCTTCTCGCGACTATACATGTTGCGCACCATGATAGTGGTCTTTGTAGTCATGTATGCAGCAATTGCGCTCCACTCTTTGCCAAAGTGAGCCAGCATACCGGGAAAAGCATCAATCTCAGGCACACTCCAATAACTACTTGGTTGATTGCCTTGGCGACGTTCACTCGCGGTTGGGGCTGTCGTCGTTGCCGGTGCAGTGGCCGGCTGTGGTGTGCCTATAGGTGTGGCAAAGGCAGTAGCTGTCGCAGAAGCAGAAGCAGCTACAGATCCCCCTTTAGTGGCAGAAGCCGCCGCCGCCACCGTTGTCGCAAAGCCAGAGAATCCAGGTGGTGTGGAAGTAGGCCGTAGAGAAACACTGCTAGGCAATACAGGCGCTGGTGTGATGGAGCTTGTTGGTACAGGCGTCGCGGGCATGGAAGGCGCGGTCTGCTGTGGAGGGATTGTCGGCAGCGGAATCGGCGTATGCACCATAGGAGCAGGCGTATCCCGGTCGATTGTAGTCCCGCGAACCTGCGGAGTGCCCGGTGCAGATGGACGGCCATCTGTGTGATGCACATGTGAGCTAGAACGCGAACGAGCGACCTTGCCTGAGGCTTTTACTGATGCCTGGCTAGACGCGATAATGGGTACGGGCACCGGAGTAGACGGGACAGACAAAGTCGTGTCTGCAGCCGCTGTCGAGCTGGAAGGCTCGGATTGTGGCTGTGGTGTAGCAGTACCGGCCTTGGCTGCCGCCTTGGCTTCACGATCCTTCTCCTTTTCCTTTTCGCGCTCCTTGACTGTCTTGCGCTTCCGACGGCCTTCAGGCTTCTCACTAGCTGCAACACTTTCGGCACGAGCCTTCTCCTCGGCAGATTGCTTGGCCTGTTCGCCAAAGGTTGGTGCGGCGGCACGACGAGGGCGTCTTCTCTCGCCATTCTCGTTAGCATCGTGGTTTTCTTCGTGCTCGTGATCCTCCTGTAATGGCGCTGTCTTAGCCTTCTTGACTGCCTTTCTTCGCCGACGAGGCTGCTTCTTGAGCTTCGTCTTGAGGTCGAGCTCGCGTTTTTTGACATAATAATACTGGATGCATGCCCGGAAGTCACGCTTAGGGATATCATCAGCAATCATGCCCCATTGTTTAGGTCGTTCAAGATACGCCTTGACAAAGAGATCTGACTCCGAGTCCGTGAAGTTAGGGATAGGAGGCAGGCACTGCCAGACGGTAACGGTGTCGCGGACAGGGATAAAGCCTGAGTTATCTATAAAACGCATGTTGCTACGGCGTTCTTCACCCCAGATCATATCAGGCACAACGGCCTCCTTTTCGTCATTGCGGCACTGATCTTTCTTGAGTTGTTCCGCTCGCTCCTTGCGTTCTTCATCCTCCTTGATCGACGCCGCTAGTATCCGCTGAAGATCTCGCTCGCTCGCAAATCTACGCGTGCGACCCTCAGGCTTCCGCGATGATGGCGTCGATGTTTCACTGTCGTCCAAACCCCCGTTTATTGAGAATTTGGCACGGCTACGTATGGCAGCAGGATCCTCGGATTTCGTAAAGTCAAAATATTTCACAAGTCTTTCTCTAAAGTCAGCTTGGCTAGCAGACATGCCAGAGCTGATATTGTGGTCTTCCTTAGACAAGTGATCGAAGACGAACTGATCAACTTTAGGCTCGCTCTTAATGCAGTCTAACACCATATTGTCTTCAAACCAAGGCACTGTCGAACCAAGATCCGGAAGACTCTCAAGAGGAGGGGTTTTGATACCCAACTTAGTCAAGGGGATAGCAGTATATGAGTATCTGTCAAGTCCAAGTTCATCATTGGCATCAATATCCATCTCACCTTCAACCTCTACTTCAAATTCAGTTTCATCCATCGGCTCGGCTGGTGGCGTTAACTTAGACTCAGCGCTCATCGGATTAGCGACTCCAATATTAAAAGGAGCCTCAGAGACTGGTTCGGCCGCCGATGGTGTATTTCTAGTCGGTAGATTAGAAGCAGCCGATGGGATTATGGGTGTTGGTACCGGTGTCTCCTTCTTCTCGTGCACTGAGCTATGAATTGGTACAGGAACCGGGGTAATAGTAGGAGGAAGCTTCGGGGTCAATGATTCAATAGTCTTGGTGTTGGAAATTACATCAGAAACAGCAGATTTAGACTCCGAAAATATTCCAGCTGGCAAAACAATATGTACACTACGATCATCGGTCATCTCAACATCATCGCTAGCATCTATGCGAGATTGATCTTGATGAACTGGCTTAGTTGCTAGCCTAGTGGATTCGACACCCATATCAGCAGCAAGAGGTTCAAGTGCCTTGGGTGCAAGTATGGTAGATTTGTGAGCCGGCTCAACTTTGGTTTGTACATTGGCTGGAATATGCAGCGTAGAGAACTTCGGAAGGGGGTTTCTCTCATTTTTCTCTTCTGTTGATTCAGCCTCGGGATTTGATTGTACAGCTTTTTCGTCAGTAGTGCTATCCTTGGTCTTAGCGGAGACATTATTGTTGGATGTGTTTCTGACTTCATTTGCAGCGCAAGCAGTTACGGGGCCCTCGTGGATTCCAGCTGGAATAGTTGTCCGCAGATAACGCAGGTCTGGTTCGTAAGTAACGATCTCAGTCAGCGCTTCGTGACTAAGGTAAGAAAAGAGCCGAACAACTTCCCATGGTGACCCTTGGCTAACCTGGACGCGCAGACCTGCTTCTTCAATAGCTATTTCTTCGACAAGCGACTCAGTCATGTCTTCTTCGTCCTCGATGGAGCCCGCTTCTACTTCCGATGTTGGTGGTGGTGGTGGCTCTGTAGGCGGAAGTTGAAATCGGACAACTGGTGCACGTATGAACCTAGGAGGCTCTTCGCTAGCTAATGATTGCGTTACTGAGGCGGATGATGCAGCGGTAGAAATTGCTGTAGAAGTCTTATAATCGCGTGTATTTGATGGCATAGAGGTTGTCGGAGATGTCAGAGGAGCATCGGATGTTAAGGAGTTTACATCGTGGTTGATGCCTCCACGTTGGATAAAATCTGTAGATGGAAGGCTGCTAGCTTTGGCGTCGCTACTGCAAGGCCGGCGATCATCGCCAGGTGGGTATTGGCCAGGGAAAGGTCTTGGAGGGAGTCTAAGGCCTGGCGACTCGGGCACCTTTTTTCCAGGTGTATAGTTGCCATTATTATAAGAACGCTGGTTCTTGGGGCCGACAGGCAAGGTAGGGCTACCACTTGCCATAGACATGTCCGAAACACTTCCATGGCCAGCCGATCCGGGCCTCTCAGGGAGAGTTTTGGGTGGATGCGGTAGCGACGAGCGATTGCGAGGTACATATTGGGGCAGGCCAACGCCGGGAGTAAGCGGTGGTGGAGACACAGGTTCCTTGTTGTTTACGGGTGAGTTATCATGGGAAGGTAAAGGACGATCGAGACGTGGTCGTGCAATATCTCGCTCCCGGAATTCTCTATCTTCACGGTCGCGAATATCGAAACGTTCATCACGTTCGCGTTCTCTATTCGTATTCCAGCGGCCCTCTTGAGACCTACTGCGGGCGTTGAAGCGATGATCGTCATAAAAGGTACGACCACGGTTGCGATTATCCCAGTCTCCGCGGCCACGACCCCCACGGCCCCCACGGTTGCTAAAACCACCACGCTGGGATGGATATGATGAGCCATTTCCAAATGGAGTGTCTGATGTAGCAGAGCCAGCAGATGGCGGTCCAGTATCCCGAGAACCTCGAGCGCGTTCAGCATTCACGCTGAGTTGATTCTCGCGGTCATGGAAGCCACCACGGGTGGGAGGCGAACGGCCTCTGATTGGAGGAGATTGGCGCCTTGTTCCCCGAAAATCACGGTCGTGGTGTTCACGCCGATCACGATCTCGGTCCATCCGGTCTCGATCTCGTTCCCGGTCGCGGCTACGTTCTTCGCGGTAAGGTGGCCGATCTGGTCGATCTGGTCGATCAGCGCGAATGAAGTCTAGATCACGGCCTCGTTCTCTGCTATCATCACGGGCCCAACCGCGGCCTCTTGCTCTACCGCGTCCACGAGAAAAGTCTCCGTTATAGCCTCCCCGGGGCGCATTAGGCAAACTGTCTGAAGGTTGCGGCGCTTTTGGCCCGCGAGGCGCGTCTCGCACTAAATCTGGGCGCATAGAAGGGAATAGAGGACCGTTGGCTCTGGGGTCAGTAGCGGAAGGACGTCGGCGGTCTTCGTTACTATATTGAGAAATACGATCAAAGCGATCAGGCGAGCGAGATCGTGAGCGTCGAGAATCGCCACCGTCGTAACGTGGGTATCGTGATGACCTAGTACAGAGATTAAGAGAGAAAGAGTTAGTTTAAATTGAGAAGTAGAAGCAAATATTAGAAATAAGAAGAATGAAATTGTTGGTAGGCAATTAAGTAAAAGTAAGCAAGTCTATATGTAGCAAGGCACAGAAACAGAAAGTACGGCAAATCTCGCAATTTTGGTTGCTGTCTGGCAACAGTTGGTAGGTAGCAACAAAGTACCAGCTGAGCATATACGCTACTGCGGGAATGTAAAGAAAGTACTGAGCAGGCAATGCGCTTGGAAAGGCAACAGTCCGTCTTGTTTCGGCGGCGGTGCATATTTGACTTCAGAGAAACACAACAGCAGCAGCCAGCATATGCGGGAAGCCGCATACCTACAGCAAGGAACTGCTTCTAGCAAACAGCAATCGTAAAAATGGCGGTAACAGACAGACATATTGTAGGCTAGACAATAAGGGAGCAGAGATGTCGACAGTTAACGTACATGGTTGGCTACAGGCTGAGAAGCCAACCCGGCAGCACAGAGAGCGAGACGGATGGCAGGCGCTCAAGATGCGAGCGCAGCGAGATGGGCGATAGCTGGATAACGATAATGCCGGTCTCGATGATGGACTCCGTGAAGGGGTTAATGAGATGATATAAGCAACAGGGAAATGCGTGCTGCTGCGAGATGGGACGTGATTTGATGATGCTCGACGAACGGCCGGTAAATCAAAGACGGCGAATTGTAATGGGACACGGAAGAGCGGCGACCACTAAAAAAGGCAAGCAGAGAAAACAGACGTGAAGCGAGCCACACAGTCGACAGAAAGACGGGAAGAACGGTGTCAATAATGTATATGAATAAGATCCAGGCGCTGCAGTGCTGATAGTGGAAGGAAACTAATAGAAAGCAGCAAAGGAGATGCGAATATCTTGATTTCCAAGGCTGAGTCGATGGCAAAACGGCGTCCAGGTCGAGATTTGATGCTAGGCGCGAAAAAGGTGGCAATGGGAGGAAATTCAGCACGATGCAGTCTAGAGGTTTCAGCAGATTTTAGTGCATGGTGAAATTGATTTCAGGCGGTTTGGTTCGAATATGGATTGGGTGGAGCAGGTCAATCTATCTGAGAAACACTAGAAATGCTAGACGCAACGCTATGGTTATTTTGCCAAACCAAACATTCACTCTACTTATTCTCGTCAGCCTTTCTTGTTAATTCTCGGTATTTTTTAGCTTTATTCCTGGTTTTCAACAAGGAAGCGCGACTTCAAAGTCAAATCTTTACTAAGCTGCCAGCCAGGGCGTCCTTCCTGCCTGTAAATGAACCGTGCGCAGGCTGCCCCTTGTTGACTCTTTGGCCTACCGTTACAATCTTGAATGCAGTCCTTTGTGAAGCCGCACCACATCTTGTCGCGTGGCGCTAGGCCAGTCATGAGCGATAAGTTCCTTGGGCCGGAAGTGGAGGGGAGTTCAAGCCATCTGCCGTCAGTCCAGAGTCACCAGTACCCTTTTATCTACCAGTGCTGGCCAACCCTGTCTAATCAGATCCCTGAAGACTCATTATTCGTTGCTGTCTTCTCTTGTTCTCTTGTTCTCTTTCTGTTCTTTGCCACACCAAGAGAACGTACTTTGTACTTGATGTAACGAGATTTTATGTGACAGCCGCTTGATGCAGCCGCTCTTTACAGGATATATATTGTGACATATGTGCGACTATTATATGCCTAATTACTCTTTACTGTATGCATTTAATATTTAATGTCAGAGTTGAATAATCTTTGATAAGTATACATTTTAGGGTTATTGGTGTCTATCAGAGTTTTCCAACATTATCAGCAAGATCGGAATCAATAAAGAGACCCAACGTACGGAAAAACTCATAGAGAGTTTAAACGTAATATATTATATCTAGAAAAAGAACATATATTTGTATCAAGAAAAGTATATATCTACAGTTTGATTCTTATAACTACCCATCTAAACTAAACGTGAAATGCCAGGCCGTAGATTGCTAATTACATTTGGAGGGGCAATTATTTTGGCCTCCGTTGCGCTCACTATGATCCCACTTGATCATCTAAAGAACTATCTAAAGGATTGCCTTTCGGAATTGCCTTTTAGGACATTTCATAATAACCAGTCGCTATTTCTCTTGCGTCCGCCTTCTAGTCTTCAAGAGTCATCGTGAACAATGTATGATCAGCAAGTGTACGAAGATCGACCCAGCGGCGCTGCTGCCGCCGTGCTCGTCAAATCCGATGAGATGCCGGCGGATTCGCAAAAGGTCGAGGAGCTGGACTTTAACAACCTCAAGGGCCCAATTACAGCTGAAGATTTGCTCAAGGGCATGACGCATATGGGCTTCCAGGCCTCATCTATTGCCGAGGCCGTCCGCATTATTGATGGCATGGTAAGCAACATGCGCTTTCTAAATGACAACCACATATACAACCCGACATATACGCATAAGCATAATTGCTGCATGTCAGCTAACTCTTGCTGCTCTAGAGAACATGGCGCGACCCCGAGACTGGCGAAAAAACCACCATCTTCCTAGGCTACACATCCAACCTCGTTTCATCTGGGCTACGCGGTGTTTTACGCTGGCTCGTTGAGCACAAGCACATTAGTGCCATCGTCACCACTGCTGGCGGCATTGAAGAGGACTTTATCAAGTGCCTAGGCGACACCTACATGGGTTCCTTCTCACACGATGGCGCCACTCTGCGCAAGAAGGGCCTAAACCGTATCGGTAACCTCATTGTGCCCAACGCCAACTACTGCGCTTTCGAGGACTGGATCGTGCCCATCTTGGACAAGATTCTGGCAGAACAGGAGGCCAGCAAAGGTACCGACGACGAGATCAACTGGACGCCTAGCAAGATCATTAATCGCTTGGGCAAGGAGATCAATGACGAGCGCTCCATCTACTACTGGGCATGGAAAAACAATATTCCCGTTTTCTGCCCGGCTTTGACTGATGGAAGTCTTGGCGACATGCTTTATTTCCACACCTTCAAGGCATCGCCACTTCAGCTGAAGGTCGATATTGTTGAAGACATCCGTAAAATCAACACCATGTCCGTCCGCGCGAAGCGTGCAGGCATGATCATCCTAGGCGGAGGCATTGTCAAACATCATATAGCCAAGTAAGTGGCCATATCCCTCACCTTTCCCTGTGTATATCTATAATTAAAGAGTTAACTGACATGTCAACTAGCGCTTGCCTCATGCGCAACGGCGCTGAGTCTGCCGTTTACATTAATACTGCCCAGGAATTTGATGGTAGCGATGCTGGTGCCCGACCAGATGAAGCCGTGTCCTGGGGCAAGATCAAAATAGATGCCGAGTCAGTCAAGGTACGCTTTGAATGACGTCCAACAAACATCTAATAATCGATGTTGTAATCGCTAACCATCGCATCTCTCAGGTCTATCTCGAAGCTACTGCATGCTTCCCTCTAATTGTTGCAAACACATTCGCCAAAGAGAGCAATATATAATAGATTTCCTTCTATTATGGCCCATTTGCATGTAGAAATACAGTTAACATAGGACATCAATAATATTAAATCAATAAACCAATACCCAAATCGAAATCAGTCAAGATGGGCAATGAAATGTTTGTTGATTGACGATAAACCCCATAAATAGGGTTGATCTATAGTGCCCACTCACTATTATGACCGAAGGGAAATCCAGTTATCAACTTGATAAATAATATCAGAACGTTACCAATACTTGTCAGTGTATATCTACCTATCTAACTCTACTACACGATTATTTAAACCCGTTTGTTTATTATAAACATCCACTGACTAAGTAAACTCTTACTACTCCTTACCTTAACAATGTTGCATAGGCTATAAATAACTGCTATTTTAGGGTTAGTATTTTTATGGGTTACTATAATCCTAGTCGCGTCTAATGACAATATCGAGCACTATCCAAAGAGTTTCTTCGTCGTTATCATCGTCAATCATCAAACTTACAACTGCCTACAATGTCTGAAATATATAATCTAGAACCGCAACCGACGGCATCTGTTATCTTACATACGACATCGGGCGAAATAGCCGTCGAACTCTGGGCCAAGCAAACGCCTCTTACGTGTCGAAACTTCCTACAGCTCTGTATCGACGGATTCTACGACAACACTATCTTCCATCGCCTAGTTGCCGGTTTCATTATACAGGGTGGCGATCCTAGTGGCACTGGACATGGCGGAGAGTCTATCTACGACGGTGGTGCACTCAACGGAGAGTTTGATGTGTGGCCAGAAGACCAGCGCACGGGAGCTAACGCCGGCTCAAGAAGTGTGGGCTTCAAAGATGAATTTCATTCTCGCCTCAAGTTCACGCGGCGTGGCCTGCTGGCTATGGCAAACGAGGGCAAGCCCAACACCAACGGCAGTCAGTTCTTCTTTACGCTTGACAAAACGGAGGAATTGACGGGCAAGAATACACTCTTTGGTCGGGTGGTTGGCGACACGCTATACAACCTTTTGAAAATAGCTGATGCCGACTTAGTCGAGGGAACAGAGCGGCCATTATATCCTACAAAAATTATGCGCGTGGAGGTCATGATAAATCCGTTTGATGGCATGACTAAGCGCGCAAAGAAGGCGGTGGCGCTAGTGCAACGAACAATTGTTGTCGATCGCAAAAAGAAGCGCAAGGGTGGAAAGCAGCTCTTGAGTTTTGGCGATGAAGAAGGCGACGATGAGGATGAATCACTACACCTACCGAAGAAGAAAAAGTTTGATTCACGAATTGTCATGGACGTCGACGAAGCAGACGAAGATACCAATTCACTTGCACCAAAGAAGCCTAAGAACGACAAACAGGACAAGAAAATCAAATTCGAGAAACAGCCCGAATATACGCAAGAACTGTCAACAGACACACGAGCGGAAGCCAAAGAAATAACGAAAGTGCCTTCTACATCCAAGATGGACGTTGACAAGCCAGTGCCCAACGCAGAACTAGAAGTGAAACGAAAGACCGCACTTGAAAAGACACGAGATGAGATCGCGGCCCTCAAGTCATTCATCAAGCAATCACACGAATCACATATACCCCAAGAACAAGAAAAGAAGAAGTCAGTGCTGGAAAGCATGATACCAGAGAAATCTGTCAAGGGCCGTCGGAGACGACCAGGCGGCGAAGGAATCTCGGAAAAGGAAGAGCGCCAGGCTATGAGCTTTCTCAAGAGCTTCCAGGCGAAGCTCAACAGCGCCCTAGCAGATGCCAACACCGCTTCTACGATAACCACAGAAGCAATAGAGGAAGGGCTCAACAAGAGAACAGCTGCGTCTACATCTAAACCAGTAGCATCACCACCATCAGTAGCAATACTTGTTGCTGCTGATGAAGACGTTATGGTATGCGATCTACACTACGTCCCTAACTGTCAGAGCTGTCAGTCATGGGATAAACAAGAAATCGTCGGTGGCGGCGATGGCGATGATGACGACGACAACGGCTGGATGGGTCACGCGCTAAGCTTTGCAGCAGACAAACTAGGCAAGGATCTCAGCTACCGGAAGAAGGCAGAGGAAGAACTGGTTGTCATCGATCCGCTGGCCAAGGCGCGCAACCTCAAGGAGGAGAAACGCGTGGAGCGGGATCGCAAAGCTGGCGGCAAGGCTGCATCAGGCAGAGCGTGGGAACAGGCAAAGAACGCAAAGATGGCGCGTAACGCGGGGATGGCGGGCCGCGGAGCAAAATAGGCTCAGCTGTCATTTATCTTCCTTTTTCTTGAGAGAAAATGTAGTATGGTATCTAATTCTCTCCTGCTAATGTGGCGTGTAGGTTAGCCTTTTACTGTCCATTATAATGCAAAATATATGCCCTTTGAGACGCTCATGTAATGGATATGTTCGTCTCATCATATACATATGCCCTGTGAATGATATCTGTCAGAAACGACCCTGTCTTTGTGTGAATATGAAAGACGCCCTGGCTCATGGAAGGTGCGATCCGCTTGTCTTTCAGGGTGACACGGATAAGATGCAGTACGATGTATAGTGACATGACACAAAGTTTATGTCTGTTTAGATACATATACATATATGTAGAACATGACAACAGCTATATCCTGGACTATAACTTGATTGCCTATGAGCCATATATTATCTGGCTGCGGCCACAGGCATCTCCGACTCTTTCTGTATTATCTTGTCTTCTTGTCAAGCATGTCTGAGAATCAAAGAATGCCATGTGATACCTCTCATTAGAGTGAGATCTTATCACAACTGTTTATAGTTTGTAACCATATGATGCCCCCTTCTACAAGGTCCGTGCTCGCTTTTGTTTATCCCAGCGGGCATACAATGGGCTCGGAAACTCCGTAAAGACGTCCCTTTAGCTGTAAGCACAAGTAGATAGTAGACGTGGTGCTATCAGACAAAAGGAAGTTTCTGATTTGAGAAGTGGATTTACTAAAGAAAGCAACAAGCAGATATTATCTGCTTTACTGTTACTGTCAAAGTTGCAAGGGTGGCCGGATCGGGACTTGTGATGATGATGGGGGAGCCATTCTTTCCCCATTCTTCTTGCCTTTGTTTCCAAGAGCTTCGACTTGCTTCTTTTGGGTTCGATAGGCTTCGATAGGCTTCGATAAGGTTGACGCAACAATATGATGCAGACCGGAAAAGCGCATATTTACAGCAACGCTAACTTCAAGCACAGACAGAAGCAAGTCTAATATAGCGGCTTGCTTGATAAGATGGATGTATGCTTCGGCAGTGACTGTCTCGTGTAACCAGCGTCGCACATTGAATTCCACTTCAGTAAAGAAAGGGTTCATGGTGTCCAAAGATCTAAATTTCTGTGCCGGAAAAAAAGAGAGAGAAAAATAAACTATAAAGAGGTTCCTAGAAGCTAAACGCTAGCGCCATTATTGGCAATGACCTGACTCTGAAAATCGGATTCTTTTTTTTTAGATCCGCAACGGCCTAGCTCATCGTGATCTCATAATTCTGGGCTTGTCCGTGAGCATACTACGACTGTGAGACTATGAGTTCTAGAAAGCAAGGTCTTGCGCATGCTGATCCGACACAGAAAGTGCGATCTGTCTTTTTCTTCTTGTTCTTGTTTTATCAAGAGCCCTGTCTTTCTTTGGTGAGAGCATCATCGCCCTGTTCGCAGGTAGAGAGCTTTGTTATAGTTACTAATTAGGTATAGAGCAGCTGAAATTGGCACAGACAAGGGTTCTAGGAGGTGATTGACCCTAATTTATTAACATTGGGGTTTTATTCTTTTTTTTTTTTTTAAGCGTCATACAATTTTTTCATTCAGCATATAAGAACAACATCTACTGGCTTGCTTGAGATCTTGCCAAATCGTTAACGCCGTTTGCTCTTCATTTCTCCCGGCATATTCAGTTATCATTTCTGCTGCAGCGAGTCTTTGTTGTCTTGTGAAGCTGCTGCTGTTGTTGTTGATGCTTATCGAAGCGACTGTCGTCATCTCATTGAATGATTCTCCAATTCTGTTTATTTACACATTTTATTTCTTCAGCTTAAATAAAAAAGCTTAACCAACATACCGCTCTCGCTCACGTTGTCTCCTTTATCGATTTTGCCGTCCCATAGGGCGCTATATCTGACATTTCTCACCTTGGTCTTGCCGACCTAACTATTCGTGCTATTCGTTCGAGACTAGCAGCCCAATTGGTTGCCATCCAACGCCTCGTCGTCAGTGCTAGCCAGCTATCATTTGCTCGTTTTGATTATTCCTGGTTCTGCTCAGACCACTCAGACCACTAACAAACCAAATAAATCAATCAATTAGCGACACAATATTTGCCTACCGTCTGCCGACCGACCGCAATCTGCTCTATCTCACCAGAACTACATACAACCAAAGAACCAAAAATACTCCTAGCCTTGGTCAACATCAACCCCTCCTCTCCAAGCCATATTTTTGCGCGTTAAGGCGCCGATTAATCTGCAGCGCCCATCTGTTCATCTAGTTGTTTGTGCTCGAATTTCGCAGACCAATTTCCTCCTCTCTATATCGCCCATCACCTTTCGCCACACTCTTTATCTTGGCATTCGACCACTGGTACACTCGCCATTGATTGCTGCTGGCCTCTTCGCTCATCTTTCTCGACGCTATTTGCCTGCTATAGCTCACCCACCGCTAGAGTGGCGCCTTATTTCTCTTCGAGTTTCCTATCTCTTCGGAACGGGTCTTCCTTGTGAAGATTCCGCATTCCACGTGAGCGTGCCCACGACGTCGCTCTGTGAAGTCGATACACACTTGCTATCATCGCCGCTTCAATCGCATAACCCCAGCCTCTCAAGTGCGCCTTTCTGAACAGCATCTTTCGTCCTCGCAAGCTGCTCCGATACTCATTTACATTGGCCGTATATTAATATATTACCCAGCGATCTCTTTTATATATTATCATGTCGTCACCTAACTCCCGCAAGCGTCCTGCGCCCGATACCATCTCTTCTCTGCAGCACCAACTTCAGCAACATCAAGTTGCACAGGCTACCGCCGCTGCAAACTCTGGCACTGTCCCATCAACACAGGCCGGCCAACAAGCCTATGTAGTTGCACCCAACGAGCAGATTGTTCGATGGACCAATGGTGCCTTGACTGGTGCCTTGGACAGTTCACTTCTAATGGATCCTAGTAATCATTTTGGGTTGGTGCCTGATAATACGAACCAGTTCGGAGCGTCTACTGATAATAGCACTGCTTTGACTCGCCGTCCTACCGGCCGCGCTCTTATGCCAACTGCATCCCGCCAGGGCTTTGAAGCTAATCCTGCCCAGTGGTCAGCCATGATGGCTGCCAACCCCACAACCGCAGTTGGCCCACTCAGTGCACTTGCGCCCGCCGCACCAAGTGTCGAGGTGCTTGAGGCTAATCACATTACCAAGTTGGAAGTCCTGGCCCGGGATGCGAAAAAGGATGCCGTTGCTCATAAGAAACAGATTCCACCCTTTGTTCAAAAGCTGAGCAGGTTCGTACATCATCATTACACACTAATTTAGATATATCCACAATATAGCATCATACTGACAATTCGATAGCTTCCTGGACGACAAGACTGGAAAATACCACGATCTCATTAGATGGTCGGAGAAGGGTGATTCCTTCTTTGTCATGAATGAAGACGAATTTGCTAAGAAGCTGATCCCAGATCTTTTTAAGCACAATAACTACGCTTCTTTCGTTAGACAGCTCAACATGTACGGCTTCCATAAGCGTGTCGGTCTTTCCGACAACTCAATGCGGGCTAGTGAACGCAAAAATAAGAGCCCTAGTGAATACTACAACGATTATTTTCGTCGCGGCCACCCAGATCTTCTTTGGCTGATCAGCAAACCCAAGAACACCAAGTCCAAGAACCGCCAACAACAAAAGACCGACAGTGATGTTGAAAGTGCCGACGAGGCTAGTCCAGAGGAGCTTACAATCAAGACTGCTTTGGGCCAAGGCCCCAAAGCTCTCCCATCCTCAGCTTCACCCGACTTCAGCCTGTCTCGGAAGGATTTTACCCAACTCAAGGACGAACTACGCAAAGTTCGCGAGAATCAAACTGTTATACAACAGAGTCTCCAGCAATACCAAGACCAAAGCCGCGAGCTCTATCGTGTACACAAGAAGCATGAACATCATATTCGCGCTATCCTTCAATTCCTCGCGATGCATTTTCGAAAGTCTCTGGAAGACAATGGCAATAATAGCAATATTGGTGACTTGGTTGCCTCTTTCATGCCCCAGTCGCAGATGCAACAGGGTAACATCTTTGAGATGGACGAGTTTGTACCTCAGAACGCGCAAACTCAGAGTCCCATAGGCTTGAAGCGGGTCAGACATTTACTGGAAGCTCCACCAACACAGTGTGCCAGCCAGCCAGCACCAGCTAATAGTGTCAACAACTTTACTCAACCAGCCGGCGCCACGAGTAGCTTTTCCAGACCCGAGATGGGCTCTGTCATTGAAATCATGGACGGTAGCCCTTCGGACCGCATGGGCGGTGTCATACATGGGTTGCCTATGGATTTGCAGTCTCTAGTCCCTGATGCAGTGGCTGCTATGTATCCCATGTCAACGGCTTCTGCTAGCCCCATCCAATCAGTTGCGGCGCCAGTAGTCTCGGCCGCCGACAGGATCTCACCTCCTGCGCGCACTCCTATGACACCAGGCATGCCACCTGTTTCTATAGCAATGCCGACACCGACTCCAGTGACTTCTGCGCCGGCTCCTATACTTTCCACCCCACCCATGCAGACTATCCCTATGGCTACTACAACAGGTATTGGAAGCTCGGCACTACCCGCTAGCATGTCGGTGCCGTCCCCTTCACTCTCAAGTTCTGCTCTTTCACCCATTCTGCGCTCCATACAGTCACCATCGGCTCTGATGGATCCTGACCCCAATGAATTCTTACGCGTGCAAAAGATGGTTGAGGATCAGGATAGCCAGATCCAAGAACTCACCAGTCGAATCGGACCGTTAAGCCCCAATGGCAAGTTACAATTCGATTTGGCGGACTCAGCTTCTATGAACTACTTTGGTAATGATCCATCATTCGATATCAACGATTTCCTGGACTCGTCGGCTTACACCGGTGATGATGGCGAATTTTCCCTTGGCACATTCGATACACCAACGACAACTAGCGCATCTCTCAATTCTATATCAGGCGTATCAGCACCACCTACCATGCCAGTCTCGACAGCTGCCGGCCTGGCACTCTCATTACCTGCTACCACCACCTCTATCAACAACACATCCTCCATAGCTGGCCAGTCGGTGTTGGGCATGCCACCAGCTACAGATTTGTCGGAACTCAGCATGAACAGTCCAACCATAGGCCATCTAGCACCAGATGCTAGTGGGCTAACAGACCTGAGAAATATGGCACCTGATTTGAAGAGACGTCGTGTGAATTAATCTAGTCTCGCAGAGAACTCTTTAAAAAAAGGCGAAAAAGGGAAATAACTCCAGGTGAAGAAAATGGAAAAAGAACAGAAATATACATTTCTGTCGAGGTATAATTCTGAGTTCAGGGTACAGGTCCACTGGGGTTCTTATTATAGTTTTCCTATCGTCTTTGTTTTTCTTGATTTACCGATTCGTCACACACTCTAGAGAATCACATTTCTCACCATTATCTATCTACTCCAAATGTTGACGATACTCTTTCCTTATCAACTTGTAACGAATTTGAATTGTCATCATTATCATTGTCCACATCCTTTTAATCAAGTCACTGTGAATATTTATCGACTTAAACTACAATATATCTTGAGTTTGTAACCAAGAATGAAGAACAAGATCACATCTTATCACAACCCTTTTTTTTGGCTTTTTTCACCTTTCTTGGTCATTTATCATACTCTCCCACCTCTTCACTTTTCATCTGTAAATAAATATCTCCTCTTGAAAAAAACAAAAGGAAAAGATCAAATAAAACTAAATACTGATATCACAAAACTTACATAGATTTAACATAGTGAATATTGTAGATATTCGTGTCCGTATTAGAGTAATGTGGTAATAGACATAGCTGTTCCTTAGTACACATGGACTGCCATAGCCTTAGACAAATAAAGTATTGCATGTTATCACGAATGCCGTGATTCTGAGAGAAAGACGAGAAAGAAACAGAAAATAATTTGCATCAAACTAAGATTCAACACGAGAGGTATATTATGGTAAGAGGAAAAGTTTCTGGGTAATAAAGATATACAGTAGTTGACTTGAATATATAATAAAAACAAGTGGCCAAGGTATAAAAAAAAACCAAGACCAAAAAAATAAAACAATGAAGTCTTGTTTTTCGTATAAATAAATCAGATTCGCTGGACTCCAAGTGCGCCTGCCGAATAACTTAAAGAGAAGCCGGACTTAGCGCGGCATATGTTCGTAATGAGTTAAGAAACGTTGTAATGATAAGTACGAGAAAGGGGGGGGGGGGTGGCAGAATATGAAGAGAGAAAGTAGTAGTAGTGATTTGGACGGAGGGTATTATCTAGATATATCTAGATTATCGAGTTTGTTTCCATTCTTTGGTGGATGTATAAAATAGAAAGAGGCCTTAGGTCTTTAGAGAGCATGAATTTAGGGACGAGATGTGTATTGTAATAGAGACAGAGGGGGGGCATATAGATATTAATAGGAACCAAAAGGAAGAGAGAGTACATGCGCTGTTCATTTCATGTGAGGTTCGTTTAGTCAATGAACGGCTTCTTTTGATCACCGACTAGGCAGAGGCCTAGCGCAGACAATGAGTTGGGCTGACCAGAATATACAATGTGTGGGCTTGCAAGCTGGGGGTTATTGGGGTCTAGATTGCAGTATTCTTTAGCACATAGTTCAATTGCCTGAAGCTCTTGTTTGCACGATTCGCTATCAAATGGACATATGATGATATTTTCCCGGATAGATATGTCTCGAGCAGAGCTTAGGGTAGCCTGTTTGTATGCAAGTATTTAGTTAGCAAGGTATACTTGTGAGGGTTTTAGACATAAATCAAGGAAGGAGAGAAAAAACTGATAAAAGAAAGCGCTAACAAGAGACGAAGGGACAGAAGATAGGCAAGCGTACTTTTATGGTGAGATAGTAGTCGATCTGGTACAAATATGACTTTGTAGTAAATGAGTTGATTGTGTACTGTGGAAAACCAGGCTTCGCAGGCTTGATGACGCCATCAGAGTCACGTAGCTCCTTTGCCGGGAAGACCAGACCTAGATTTGTCATAAATCCAGCCTCAGGCAGTTTCTCCTTTACAGGCTGAACCTTCTTGACAATTTTGTTAACCTTTTTTGTGGGTTCATCGCCTTCTGGATTGAAGGTGATCTCCTCTTCAACTTGTAGAGTGATCTTTTCAATGGTGACCTTGCGAGCTTTGCTCATCCAGTCCTTGTTCGGAGTCACGCGGATGTAGACATTGATGGGATCTAATGGGCCATAACTGCGCTTGGGTAGGGAGATTTCGAGAAAGACAATGCTGTCGGTATAGCCTCGATTCGGTTTCGCGGTGTTGTACATGCCAAAGGTGCTGAGAGTATCATATCGTAATAATGGAATAGGAAACGAGTATTTGTTTTGGATGCCGCGCCCTTGCTGGACGGTGACGACAAGCTCGTAAAAAGTTTCCGCTGTGCGACTAGGTAGCTGGAGTGTCGCCGGTGGTATCAAACGACTTGGCTCGTTGCTTCCTCTACCGAACGGAATAAAGATCAGGAATGGCAGGTCCATGACGACGACGCTGTCAGATTCGCGCCCGGCGGTGCAGGTGTAGAGAATGTATTCTTTGCCAATGATGTCGACATTCTCGCGGCGGGGAGCGCTTAGATGGCGGAAAGCCATGTTCTCGGCAGTGGGGTGGATTGTTTCTCGCCGTTGTAGGCAGATGCGGACTAGGCTGATATCGACGGGCGCGGAATAGCCCACGGAGGGGCGGATTTCAACGACACCTTGTATACGAGGCTATTGTGAAAAAGAAGAAGCGATCAAGGCTGTGTTAGCTTGGAGAGTTCGGTGGGGTGGGGTGGAACTGGACGAAGGCGAAAGGACGATAATGAGGACAAAGACAAACCTTGGTAGCCGAGATGCCGGTGTATCCTACGACAAAGTTTTGATTTGGCGGGCCCGAGACCCGGACAAAGGCGGCGTTTGTAGCCATGGTGGCTGCGATCAAGTGGCCGACCACGATCAATAACGGACGGGAACAAAACTTGCGGCCGGTGATGCGAAAGCCGAGATGTACAAAGCCAGAGGCTGCAGTTAGCAGGGCTGTAATGTGAGCCAAATCTTTGGTCTGCGGCACGACAAAGACAAAGACTAAAGCAAGGACACCGCAGTGCAGGTGGCTATGGCGGTATCGTGTCTCAGGTATTACTAGTTTAGGTTGACGAACTGCTGAAGGCTCAGGCGACACAACGAAGATAGTCGACAACGAGGTTCTATAAATGACGAAGCTATGGTGCACTAAACAACGAGACAGGCGGATTTAAAGACAGAGACAGGCAAATGACGGGGTGTGTTGTTTGAGCGTTCTTTGCGGTCGTGAATTAGAAGTTGGCGTTGCTGTCGCAGGCAGCACAGACAGTAGGAGGAGTCCGTGAGACGAATAGTGATAGTAGCAGAGCAGCAATAACAGCGGTCGTAGTTGGTAGCAGTAAAGAAGTTGTGCAGCGGCTGTCGCAAGGTGGGAGGGGATCACTTAGGCAGGCCCGCAAGGTTTATGCGAGCGAAAGCGGGTGGAAGTTGGATCGGCGAAAAGTTGTGCTTAGCGAGAAGTTGGCTCGGCGGATGTTTTCTGGCTGTGTGATAGTGGTGGTTAAAGTAGAAGTAGCTGTAATGGTAGCTGTAATAGACGTTGCAACAGTCGTAATTATGGTAGCGGCAGTTAATAATGAAAAAGCGAGTCTAGTCGATGTGACAGCAGAACAAGATTTTGTCGTGAGAATGTCGACGGCGATGAAAGATGGACGCCAAGAAGAAGTGAAGCAGGAGAAGATAAAAAAAAAAAAAAAAAGCAAAAAAAAGTTTTGCCAACAAAAACAAGTGGCAGTCTAAGGACGACAATTGCAGATTTTGTGCTAGCGGAAATGCAAACAGCGAAAGATGCAAAGGGAAGCAGAAGAAACAGAGAAGCAGCAAAAGAGGCAGAGATGTGGGATGGATAAGATGTTGATAGATAGCGTGAGATTTGGAGGCTGGATGGAGGAGAGTGGCCAGAAAGATCCAGCCTAGATGACTCTGTTTGTGCTTGTTGGTATATGGTTGGCATAAATTCGAAGCTTATTGGTGTCAAGATGGATCGATGAAGAATCAGTAGCAGCAGTAACTACAGACAACAACTGCAGCATTCACTACTGCAACGGCTAGTCAAGATGTTGCCACCCCGTGAATGGATGCTGGGCAAGGTGGTGAAAGGGCTGCTGAAGGGAGGGACCCCCAAGTGCTCTTGCCGCTAGCAGAATTGTTATTAGTACTACCTGCAGCAACAGTATCACTGTTAGTATTACTAGTAGTACTAGGAGCTCCTAGCTGTCATTTTGCTACAGGCAAAGCTTGTTAGGCAAGGCAAGTTCGCTTTGGGGGGCCAGCTATCAGATTCTATCTAGTCGATGACACTATGAGGGAAGGCTAGAAAAGTAGAAAACGAGACTAAAATCACAAGAAGACCAAATCCAAGGCAGGAAACAGAAGTAAATAAAAGAATAGCTGAAAAGACTATTTGGCCGGTAATGCTAGTAGTAGAACAACGCCACACCCGTTAGTACTAGCAATTAAATTTGTCGAGTCGAGGTAAATATTGTAAATCAGGCCGTCATCTCATCGAAGCTACTAGAGCGTCTTCGTCTATCTATTGGGGGTTCCTTCCTTGTTCTGCATTAAGGATTGAAAACCCTTTAGCGTCTAGTCGCCTGTAACAGTACTACAGGGCTCCTAGACATTTTTTACTTATTATTTGATTAGAAGTTAACTTATGGCGAGAATGTAAATTTGCAGGTAGCAAGCTCCATCATCTCATGTGCCACAGCAGACCCTAAAGCCCGACCAACAGATAATAGATACAAAAATGACATGGTCAGTCCTCTTGATAAATTTTCTCAGCAGGCACAAACAATACAAGCAAACAACATTCAACCATTCCGAAATGACTAGTTAGTCATTCATGGCGGTATGTTTCCATGGCAAGCTTTATTCCGCTGTATATGAGTTCAAAGCTACCCTTCCCTTCGCCTTGCAAGGAGAATGAAATATGACAGATCTTCAGCACGAAAGACCACGAAAAACGAGCGGCTTTACTTTAGAGTAGGATATCAATCACTTCCACAACATCGCATCCCATCTCGTAGCAACCAACGACGATCTAGCCATCCATCCAATCAGATTAGCCAGTCCCGCCAGCTGCTACACAGGGCTGCTGGCTAGACGCTCTGCTTTCAGCAGTTTAGGCGGGGAAGGATTGGCCAATTGGCCAGGGGCGCCAGCTCTATAGACAAACAAACATAGAGCCTTTTTATTTTCTTATGCCTGTCTTTTTTGGCGACGCTAAACTCTAAAACTTCCTCATACTCCTACAGCTACGAGCTATGCCCCCGTTCAGTCTAACACTATCTACAGTAGCCAGGACATGTGATGGCTAGCTATGCTCGGCTCTTCATTATGATGACCCTAGGATAAGCATTGACTTTCGCTCTCGTTCACATGCTGTCGATTGATTGTCAGTTTGACAACTTGGCAGGGCTGACGCACAGGACTCAATGAACTGGCCCAGACCAGCCAAACAGCTCAATAGACCTAGACCGTTCGTTTGGCTACCTCCAAACAAAGAGCGCAACAAAAAAGCATCTTTCTTATGGATGGGATAGCCAGCCATTTACTCAACTTGATTATACATAGTAGAGTTAGCGACTCCAAATCTTTCTGCTGCCGCGCGAGACGAGCCATTCAAGGAAAAAAAAAGGAGACCAGGGACCAGGTAGGTCTTCTTCGCCTTGAATTTATTATGTAGCATTTTCCATTCTTTGACATACCAATTCGTTAAAACCAGAGCGGGTTTCGATTTGATTTTATCATCAGGTTTGGGATTCCAGTAAGCTGCCTACTTAGCCCAAGCTCGACGTCTCTAATTCATACAAAATTTAGGACTGTCTCTCGACCTTGGAAGCTATCAATACTAGTCATACGCTAAAGAAAGAGAAAATGACATTACCACAAAAAAGAAAAAGGGTATACGAAATGAGCTTCTACTATAGTAGACACTGTCGTTCTGTCCACAGCAGCTGATCCTTGTGTTAGTTACTCCGTCCCTGTATCTACCTCTCTTTCTATCCCTTCAGTTACTGTCCAAATACCTCGATCTCGTGTCTATGCTATTTTATATTCGTCAAAGATAGCTGGCCGCAGTATCGCCTTATTAGAAGAGCTACGGTATCCACGATCTTTCAGAGCTGAGTCTGCACATCTTTGCCATTGGATATGAGTTTTCATCCTGTCACTGAATGATTGGCCTCAGTGCCACTGGAGCTATATGTATGACAAGTACATGCTTCTTCTGTCTATCGAAGTTTGATCGTATACATACAATATGCGTTGATTGAGTGGAGAACTTATGAGATAGTAGTATCATTCGTATCAGTAGTTAGCACAATTATATCAACCACTACGATATTTTCTGTTCAAATATGAATCAAATTTTGCAACTATTCGTATATCGACATCTAGCCGTCATCGATTGTCCTTGCCTGACTTAGTAAATGGTTGCCACGACTATAGTTCACAACTTACCCCTGTCCTTTTTCATTGTCTCTTGGTCTCACAGCGGAAAAGAAAAAGAAAAAAAGAGATAGAGTCGTTGTCACTATTAGCCACATATGTTACCAACAACAAAGACCGTGGCCTCAAAACATATAGTCAGAATAAGAAGAATGCACTTATTTAAAGGCGTCCCAAGCATGCACTAAGATTTTCTTGACACCTGTCTTAGTAAATATCTGACTACGCCCACATTATCATCGTAGCTCTGTCAGAAGTCAGCAAAGGTCGTATAGCAACTGCTACTAGCTACCCTATCAGGAACTATTAAAAGCTATATATGATACAAGTGCATTTTTCGAATATTACAAGTACTACTTTGTATTTTGGTTCACACTAAAGGAAACACATGCGTTGGATGAATATCCGCGCGGCCCTTTACGCAACCTTTTATTTGACGACTAGCTGACTGTACTACTATATATTATGTAATACATTGATTACTGCCACATGAGTATCTCAACTACTATATAACTGATGCTGCTATAATAAATACACGAGGTATCCATGATATACAACTGCTGAACCCAGAACCACTATGGTCACATGGTTGTAAAACCTCCAATAATTATGGTCCGGAGATGGGCGTACTACCCTTTATCTTGCGGGAGAGATACTACTATGTATGTAACTATATACATATTTCACTTAAATGTATCTTTCTATAGTGCTTATAGTGACCACTAAAGGTGCACTACTTTGTGATTGTTCTCGCATTTTCTGCTAGCTTTAACCAATTTAATAATAGCCAATAGCATTGGGCACTTAGGAATCGCAGCGGTTGGACAGAAATAAAGATTACGAAAGAGACGAACAATATAGGATGTGTGATATACAGTTGGCTTGGTGTAATTGGAAAGAGAGTGATCATGTGTTGGCTGTTTGTATTCTTAATTTACTTTTTAGACTAAGGTTTTTATTCCTTCTACGTTAGCAAAATTATAAGAAGGTTAAACTATAAAAATGAACATGTGATGACCAATCTGATCTTAAATATTATACAAGATTGGGGTTCTTTTGCTTCGGATAATAATATGAAATGTTAGTGCGTACATGAGACTACAACTCTAAGATGATTAAAGTCATGATATAACAAACACTGGGGATTAAAATTGTATATAGGTTCAAATATAGAAGAACACATTATAGAAGATTTATTCAAGTTCATACAGATCAAGGCTAAAGCAAAAAAGGAAAGGGTTACTAAGGGTTAACAAGGGTTTATTGTACTATCAAAAGTGGACCTCGAAAAGCGCAACACATCGCCAACTAAGTTTCGCTGAGAAGCTTCGATTATTTGCGCCGCCACCTTCTTAAAACACAGCAATAATGCTGACTAGATTCAATAATAGCAGCTACGATAATTCTCATATATCTCCTAATTTTGCTACTGCAGCTGCTCGAATACCCATACAAGCCACTATCCTTTTCAATCTCGAATCTTGATATAGGGAAAATAAAATCTCGACCACGCAGCTATGTCTGTTACTCTTCATACGACGCATGGTGATATCAAGATTGAAATCTTCTGCGATAGCGTCCCAAGGACCGCTGAGGTATGACATCCTTACTATCTCACCTATGCCTTGATCTCTGGAGCGTCTTTGTTACTAGAAAAAAAGAAGCATCAACCAAACCATCTCAACAAAACTAAATAGCAACAACCTAAACGACGTACCTTTTCCAGCTAACCTTTACTTCTCCCGCCTTTCTCGGCAACTAGAACTTCCTTGCCCTATGCGCCTCGAACTACTATGACGCCTCACCTTTCCACCGCCTAATACCCGCATTCATGACGCAGACTGGCGGACCCGCTGCGCCATCGCCGACGAACCCCAAGGGTGGCCGTTCTATCTGGGGCGAGCCGTTTGCCGACGAAATACGGCCTGGCTTGCGCCACTCGGGCCGCGGCATAGTATCCATGGCCAACCGGGGGCCGGGCACTAACGCGTCGCAGTTCTTCATCTTGTTTGAGAAGGCACCTCATCTGGATGGCCTGAATACAGTTTTTGGCAAGGTCTTGGGCGATGAAGGATTGGCAACTTTGGCGCGCATAGAGGCTGTCGAGGTGGATAAGAAGAACCGGCCTAAGGAGGCGGTGAGGATTGAGAGGGTGACGATTCATGCGAATCCACTGGCTAGCTGAGGTTCTCTCTATTTTTTTTGGGATTTTTATTCTGTTCATCTTGATATCTTTCCTGTGCCAGAGGAGAGTGACACCTTCTCCCAGTGGTATATGTTGGGATAGCCATCGTTCATCGGTGGTTGTTGCAGATAGAAATATGGATATGACAAGGTTCAACAGTACTTGTTCAAACGACAGACGACTTGATAGCAATTAATACCCAAATATCATCATAAACACTTCCACAAACATATCATAGTAAATATGACCAACTAACGCAAAGACATAATGTCATAATGGTAGAAGAAAAGAAACGGAGACTAAACCCAATATAGGCCTGTGTCTTGGAGATGAAACCTGTTGGAAAAATCCACACCATGAAGTCCACTGTTTGTTTAAGAAAGATTGCCTTAAGACGGAACACTGGCCACTAGATAGATTGGTGACCCAGGCCATTCAAGCAATCACTGAAGAGAACCAACAATGACGCATCATGTGGGTTTAATGGTAAAAAGCAGGTCGCTGGAAATGGACATGGCCTAGATCCGGGTTCTTTAAAGTGATGGAGCCAGTAGATAAATTTGGTCATTAATTATTACCATCGACATAACCCAGCCGATTCGGCATGAAAAGACCATGATATGGTATCAACAAGTGGCAAAAAGGTAAACAAAAGGCCGATAGAAGAAAGAAGTTAGGCATTGATACTTCCCGTACGTGTGGCGAGGCTAGCTGTGGGCCTTGGTTGAGAGGAATCTCCTCAATGGGACATCATGCTGATATTAAGGACATGTTATTGGTTGCGAGAGAGCTGAGCCTAAGCTAGTAGAAAGGGGGGATCACGCATATGTGATAGTTATAGATACTGATATGTATAAGGCATGTAATGCTATACAATGTCATATAATGTACAAGCACGTACTTGTACGGTTGCGTGAAAGGCGGGGAAGATGGGAAATGTGGAAAGATAGATAACGACACTGCGGCCGTGAGACTGGGAACAGGAAATGGCCAGGATTTGCTATCTGTTTTGAGTACAAAAGCATGATTGATATCGCTATGTTGCACCAATCGCATTACACGTTGAGTTCTTGATGATTGCTATGCCGGATATTGTGCAGTGTATTACCTGCTGCTAACTAGGTACAAAAATGCGCAGATTGCATAATCTTTCGGTGTTCAAGGCTGGTGAAGCAAGATGTTAATCTCCAGATATACAATAGTTACTGGGAATTTATAAGAAGATGCATAGGTCCTACGTGATCTATGCTGCGCGAGTTGAGTGCTCGATGTTAGGGGTGAGACACGGGCTGGAGGTGGACGTTGAAGCCCGTATACTACAGGATCTATGTGTACAGGAGGGTTAGGCACTGCCTTTTGGACGGCAGACGACGACGGTATATAGTATTAGTATAACATAAGCGAGCGTCATAGCGCAAGACGGGACTGGATATGAACTCTACTTGAAATCTTGTGGTGGCGGGACTTACATGCCACGCGGAGACTAGAGACGTACTATGTAGAGAAGGTGTGTGGGTATGTGCTAGTGTATAAACTTACTCTGGCTAGCCGTTCTTGCAGGTATACCTAAAGTAGTAGACCTAATTTGATTTAGCAGAAAGGAAGATTAGGAAGAATAGCGGCTTAGCAAACAAGTGTGACGACAAAAGAACAAAGCATAAAGATGAGCGAGAAGGCCCAGGTCTCTGATGGAGTCTTACGATGGCAGGCAGGCCAACGCTGAGGCTAGATATGCCACGGCTGGTATAATGTGTATAGTTCTGCTGTAGAATCTACGAAGCTATCCTATCACAGCACAATGAACTAATTAGGCTGTCCTAATGGGTGGGTGTGGACTTGCTACAAGTAGCGAAATGCTGCAGATGTGCCGTAGTGAACATATCATACAGCTAAGATGGTGTATCGTCATTTTATGCATGGCAGGCATAAACAACGGTAGCGAAATCAACAGTGGCACAGGAAATGCGGCAGATGTATTGTATGGATGGATGGAAAGATATATTGTAGGCTCTGGGTGATGATAATTGGGAATTGGAAATTAGGAATTGAGTGTTACTTGGGAGAAGAAATAAATGAACAATGAAGAAGATGAAGGTTGTTGTCTGTTGTTTCGGTCTTTGGTGCTGTTTTTTGCGAGGCATCATATTGGCGGAGGAGCTATGGCCAATCAAGCTTCATGTCATCAACCAATGGCGAGGCGCATTGGAACCGCAGTGCCATGAGAATCTTCTATCAGTATTTCACTTTTCGTAACTGCTAGGAAATAGTGTAGCGCCACAGATGATATGCCACAAATATGCTGCTGTGGCTGCCATCACTGTCATAGATATGATCAATCAACATTGTCTTTCGTCGTCTTGCTTCGTCTTCCGTTGCAGCCCAAGGCTTAGAAATCAAGCACACCAAAGTTTCCATCCCTGGTCTGCGCTGCATGCAGGCATCCATCCACCTTGACCATCTTCCGCTGCTTCCTTCCGTTGCGACTCCGTTCTGGCCGCCGTGCTTTGTATATGACTATTTGTCTCTTTTCTACCATGCCATAGTCTAGGTTTCTCCTCTTCTGTTACCTGCTCGCTGAGCCTCGACTGGCTGCCCATGTTAGATCTGCGGCTTATGCTTTCTGGCGTGCGTTGCGGCCTGATTCTGGATACTGCTACTATTCGGTTTCTATCAGATCGACTTTATTAGCTAGACCCTACCGATAATTCCACTCCCTGGCACTTTCGTGGCCGGGGATTGTTCCTGGGCAAACTTCGTTCACTTTCTCTAGCTGCAATTCTGCATTTTGAGTTCTGTTCTGCAGCTTGCTTCTTCTCCCTAGTCGCTAAATCGCATGCGGCTTCGAGGGAGAGACCAATTGGCCGGCATTTATCTCTTATGTGCCCAAAAGAGTCGCTTAGACGATCTGACAAACGAAGTAGTGGAAGCGAACTAGACTAGGGAAGCGGAGGAGGGGTCGCGAAGGGTCGTGTTGGGCTGGTATCTGCAGAGTGGTCAGTATCTGTGATATTTTGTAGAGTAATTTGGCTTGGCCTGGCTCGATTTCACACTGTTGGCTGGACGCTAGATTGGCGAAAATTGGATTTACTGCTCACTCACCTGATATCATGCGGAGGCAGAGACGGGGTTTTAGTGTTCGGAACCGCACGAATCTGAACTCTCATGTAAGCAAAGTCTTGAATTTAGTATGAGAAGAGATATAGAGACTAACGGAGCCTTGGAATTTACCGAGTCGGTATATCTACACTGTGGCGGCAAGGAAAGTTCAGGCCTGTCGTGGGCTACGGAACCGAACCGGATAGCCTCTCGTCTGGCGTCCACGTCTGCTTTGGCATGCCTTGGTCACCCACCTTTAGGGTGCTGTGCCGTCTATGTAATGTAGTGTTAACATATGTGTGTCTCTATATATGCAGACCTAAAAAGTTGGGTCAACGTAGACATAACGTAGGACGCATAATAGAACAGAACATGCTTAGTCTGGCTCGCTCGAGCTTTACTGCTTTACTTGGGTTTCTAGACCAACAATGGTGGCAGATGCGGCCTGGAATTTTGATTCTGTCTGCTATTGGTGGAGAAAAAGGGCTAAAGAGCTTGAGATCCAAAAGAAAGAAGACTTTAAATAGCAGACTGACCACCTGAAGGGTCGAGCTTTGTTGTCTCTTATAGGTTGTTTTGTTTTGATTTGCAGCGAGGTTTTCTTAGATCTATACATTTGCTGGTATGCTTTGGGCACAGATATAAATCCCAGGCCTTTGGATCTCCTTCTCGATTTCCTTCTAGCCTTTTGTATCTGGCTTGCTTTCCCCTTCTTCTTTCTTTTTTTCCCCTCCATTCTTCTTTTTTTTTCCTGACCATCTGCCCCTTCATCTTCTTCTTTCTCTCCGCCCTCTTCTCTTTGTTCTGCTCCCCACACTCTAGCAGCTGCTGGGCTGAGTTATTATCATCGATCCTAGCTTGCTTGCTATCCGCATTATAAGCGCACTGAACCCAGGGAAATCGCCACTCCATACCAAGTCTAATCACTCTCTATCGTTTGTTGGGTTATCTGATACAATCCCCCCTTCTTATTCTTCCTCTTTCACTCTTTATTTCTTACTATCTCTCTGTTTCCTAGCAATAACCTACTACGCAGATTTCCGACCGCCCTCTGACAAAATGGTTATTGTCAATGGTCGTGAGACTAAGACGCTCGAGGAGCAGCGGCTCCGAGAGGACACTAATAAAATAAAGTACTGGAAACACTGGGGTCCCTATGTTTCTGAGCGCCAGTGGGCAACAGGTAAGTGCCAAAGCTCCCTATGCTGTTTTATTTGTTACCAGAGATTAGAGTTGCTCAGGCTCTGTTTCTTGTTTTCCCCTCTTCTCTCTCTTGTTCGTCGTGCGTCACATTTGGTTTTTTTTCCCTTTCGGTTTTTGGGTGCAGCTTTTGTTGCTTGCTGGATCTAGTCAATCAATTATCTGGGGACTTGCTTTGCCCTTAATAATTGAAGTCTGGATCTCCCCTTTAAGGATTTATTTGATGTTCTGTCTAGGCTGTTAGTGCTATTTGTAGATGCTAACATCATAAAAACAACATAGTTCGTGAAGATTACAGCGCTGATGGAGATGCCTGGAGCTGTAAGTTTCCTAGTTCATATTAGGGTTACATGCCCTGAGTAATCTAGATGGGGGTCGCTAACACGAACAAGACTTTACTCACGATGACGCCCGCGCGAGAACATTTCGCTGGGGCGAAGATGGAATTGCTGGTGTCTGTGACACGCATGGCAGACAGAATGTTGCCTTTGCTTTCTGGAACGGCGAAGAGTAAGTGAATAAAGCCATTATTTGACAGTTGATGTTCAGGGAAACTGCCTAACACCGTACATAGTCCATTTCTGAAAGAGAGATTGTTTGGTCTGTCGAACCCACAAGGCAACCACGGCGAAGGCGTCAGAGAAGCGTATTTCCACGCAGATAACACACCGGCAAGTACCCGTCTCGTATACGATAGAGTTAGACACCTCGGCTAACGTCTGTCTTGTCTAGACACACTCGTACATGAAGTTCCTGTACAAGTACCCGCAGCAGTCCTTCCCTTACAAGGACTTGATCACAGAGAACGCGCGCCGCGGAAAGCAGGACCCCGAGTATCAGTTGACGGATACTGGAATCTTTGATGACAACCGTTATTGGGACATTTACATTGAGACAGCTAAGGACACGGAAGACCCGGATGAGTTGCTATTCCGTGTGACGGCGTGGAATCGCGGACCCGAAGCGGCGCCGCTGCACATTGTGCCACACGTGTGGTTCCGCAACACGTGGTCCTGGGGTCTGGCTGAGGAGGATGAGAAGAAGAAGCCTAATGCGTGTGCGGTCGATCCACTGATGATTGAAACAACGAGCGATGACGTCGGCACGCGCTACGTTCGGCTGGCGCCGTCGCCCGGTGTGTCAGAGACAGAGGATGATGATGTCATGCCTGAGCTACTGTTCACGGAGAATGAGAGCAACGTCGAGCTACTGTACGAGGTCGACAACCCACAGCCGTATGTCAAGGATGCCTTCCATCGTTTCATCGTCGATCAGGAGAAGGAGGCGGTTAATCCTGCCAAGACCGGCACTAAATGCGCAGCCTGGTACCAGTTCAATGCCAATGGTGGCGTGCAGCCTGGGGAATGTGCCGTGGTACGTTTCCGACTGAGTAAGCAGAATGATCCATACGTCGATGAGGAGGAGTTCGACAACATCATGGAGCAGCGGCTGCAAGAGGCCGACGAGTTCTACTATGCGCTTTCGCCATTGACGATGTCTGAAGATATGCGCAACATCCAGCGTCGCGCCTTCTCCGGCATGATGTGGACGAAGCAGCATTACCACTTTGTGTGGAACGAATGGGCAAATGGTGACAAGGCTAACCCGCCGCCGCCCGAGGGCCGCAAGAACATTCGTAACCAGCACTGGCGCCACCTGCACTGCGACGACATTCTTAGCATGCCCGACTCATGGGAATACCCGTTCTTTGCAGCGTGGGACTCGGCCTTCCACTGCATCGTGCTCGCCATGATCGACCCCGACTTCGCTAAGAAGCAGCTTGACCTTTTTACACGCGAGTGGTACTGCCACCCCAACGGCCAGCTGCCGGCTTACGAATGGAACTTTGGTGATGTCAACCCGCCGGTGCATGCATGGGCTACGTTCCGCGTATTCAAGATCGAGCGGAAGATGTATGGCCGTCAGGACATCGACTTCCTGGAACGCGTGTTCCAAAAGCTGCTCATCAACTTCACATGGTGGGTTAACCGCAAGGACGTCGATGGCAAGAACGTCTTCGAGGGCGGCTTCCTCGGTCTCGACAATATCGGTCTATTTAACCGCTCTGAGCCGCTACCAACTGGCGGCGTGCTTGAGCAGGCTGACAGCACCGGCTGGATGGCCTTCTATTGCCTGTCGATGCTCAACATCGCCCTGGAGCTGGCCAAGCACCGCACCATCTACGAGGACATCGCCAACAAGTTCTTCGAACACTTCATCATGATCTCTGACGCTATGACGTTCCGTGCCGGCCAGAATGACGAGCAGTCGCTGTGGAATGAGAAGGATGGCTTCTATTACGATGCCATCTCCTGGGGAGCGCCCTGGATCCAGCAGCTTCCGGTGCGTTCGCTAGTCGGCCTGATTCCACTATACGCAACCCTTACCCTCGAGCCTGAGCTGATCAACAAGCTGCCGGCCTTCAAGAAGCGCATTGACTGGTTCACCAAGTTCCGCTGCGACGTGGCTGAGCGCAACATGGCCAGTATTCGCAAGCGCGGTCAGGGCGACCGTATATTACTGTCCATTGTTAGTAAGGATCGGCTAGTCAAGATCCTGGAGCGCATGCTGGACGAGGATGAGTTCCTTAGCGATCACGGCATCCGCTCGCTGAGCAAGTTCCATCAGGCAAACCCGTACACCATGGACGTCAACGGCCAGACCTTTGGCGTGTCGTACGTGCCCGGTGACTCCGACTCCGGCCTGTTCGGCGGTAACAGCAACTGGCGAGGCCCCATCTGGTTGTGCGTTAATTTCTTGCTGATTGAGTCGCTACAGCGCTTCCACCTCTTCTACGGCCCTGATTTACGCGTCAATTGTCCATCGACTGCTTACGGCCGCGGCGAAAAGAAGACGATCGAGAGCATGCATCTTGGCCAGGTCGCCGAGGAGCTGCGCCGCCGTCTGCTCAGTATCTTCGAGCGCGATGACGAAGGGCGTCGCCCAGCCAATGGCGGCAGCGACCTACTCAACTTTGACCCTTACTGGACTGACAACGTCTGGTTCCACGAGTTTTTTGACGGCGACACCGGCCGCGGTCTAGGTGCCTCCCACCAGACTGGCTGGACTGGCTTGGTAGCCCGCATGATCCATGACACAGCGTAAGCTTTCTCTTTCTTCTCCCAACAATGAACCCCTGGTCACATTGACTCTGCTAACACTGGCCTGTGCGATCTTTCTTATTTTTAGTCTTACTGCTACGATGCCGCAGACTCCCAAGACTACTACGCTAGCAATGAACGTTTACTTTGACGACACCTTTGACCGCCACACCAAGGGGAATGCTAGCTCGACCAACATGCGCAAACACCTGCGTCGCTCGTCTTCGTCGCGCTCTATCGGCGCGCGCAGTGACTTTGGTAACTTCTCGTTGACCGAAGCTGAGAAAGATGACGAAGACGACGACATTGTTCTCGTCAACCTCAACGAGTCTGTATCTACCCTCAAGAATGTGCGTGGGCGTGATCCCATCGCCCATAACTCTTCAGATGAGGAAACCGAGTATGGTCTCAGCGGCAGCCCGGATGCTAACAGCAACGCCGCTAGCGTTACCCAAAATACCACTGAACCCGTTACTACTGCTTCTACTGCTACTGTTTCTACCGCTGCAGGCGTCAACTCTGCCACTGGTACCTTCTCTGGTCTTGGTATCACTACCGGCAGCGCCGCTAGCCGCGGCATGTTCCAGTTGGGCGAGGACGAAGAATAAATTTAGATGAAACCGCTCATAGCATCCTAGTTGTATGATGCTAGATATCATGAGTTATAACATCATATGACGACGACGACGAGAAGGGGCGAGGGATAATGTAAGCAGAGAAAGGAGAGAGAGAGAATGCTTCTATTTCTGCTTCTAGTTGTGGAAGTTCAAAAGATGGCGTGCTTGACTGATTTATTCGTGATTGTTATCTGTAGGTGCCGTGGCATGGCTGTTTCTTATTTCTTGTCCTTTTCAATTTCATTATCAGTCTATCTTCTAGTCTAGTTCACAAAACATACACTTATTTATACAGGAACCCAGTAGTAACTCTCATTATCTAACGTCCTTTGTTGAGTGTTACATCAGAAGTCCATGTATATATATAATATGATGTATGTTAGTCGTGCTCCGAAGGCATGAAACGGGGAAACCTCAAGCTGTTATTGGTGCTATGCTCTGAAACACTCATCTATTATGATCATGAAATATAGCAGAGAGAGAAAAAAAAGAGGTGGTTTTAGTACTAAGTGGCAGACAACAAGTTAACTGTATATGGTGTGTAGCACGCAGTAAATGGAAATGATAGAATAATGAATGGTGTGTTGTTAGTTTGAGTACAGAAGGATTTTGGCTTGCTTCAATGCTAGAACAAGTAGTAGAATTACAGGGACTCGGTTAGAAGCTTGTTCATCTTAGCCACCTTGGCTGAGACACTTAGGTCGATAGTCTTATCACCGATTTCGACAACCAGTCCACCCAGAATATCAGGGTTGACCTACGATGTATTGGTGAATTCGTTAGCAGTTTGTAGCTTCATTATTACCAGATATATCAAGGATCTAATATACACGTACCTCGTTCTTGACTTTCAGGGACTTGCCCTTGCCGACGTAGGCCGACTTAGCGACAGCAGACTCCAAGCGACCCAAAAGCTTGTTGTCTAGGGGCTGGGCGGAGGTGACAATCATCTCAATCTCGCCGCGGGCAGCAGCCATTAAGATGGAAAACTTGGAAACAGCACCCGCGAGCAGGTTTAGGCGGTTGTTCTCGGCCAGAGCGTAAAGGAAATTCTTGGTAGTGACATCCGAAGTACCGGCAGCCTTGAGCAACTCGGTAATGATGGCAGACTTATCCTCGGAGCTTAGAGTAGGGGCAGACAGGATGGTGGCTAGCTTGCTGTCCTTGGCAAATAGAGAGTCAAGAGATGCAACGGCCTTGGCGGTGGCATCCAGAGACGAAATCTTGACGGCAGCAGTGTACTATAGTGCAACAACGATTAGTTAGCTTATGTGCTAGTGAGCCATAGGGATGAATCGCGTTAGTAGTCCGCAAGACCGACGATGATGACAATTTTCATAGAGCACGGAAAGCAGCTTTATCGCAGATAGACAAACTAGATGTGGCATGAAGACTGGTTAGGATAACAGTCCAGCTACATCCAGGTATCGCGATGCAATGCTACTCCATGCGTGAAGACTAGACTCCGATCTTCCAGCGAAATAGCAACTAAGTCGGCTTTTGTTTTGGTTTTAGCTTCAGTTTGGCGATATACACCACACAACACACTACGCAACTGACAGTTGATGGCTGGCTTGTCGGTAACATCTCGGCTATTTGGCGTCGGGCTGTCGGGCTGTCGGGATAACGGTTGTATAGTCGCATGATGCGTTTGATTGTTTTCTCGGTTGGGTAGACAATTGTCATTCCTGTCTTGAAAAAGCAACTAATTTATCGTTATGTTGATCGCCTGTTGTCAACTTCGGAATTCGTGGTTGTGGTGGGTATGTCCATTTTCCAGTGCCTCAACATATTCAGATAAAATATGTAAGCCTTCGTACGAATTCTCAATTGATACCCCGGAAAGACTTGCAGGCTTTTTTATCCAGTATAGTTTATGTGTGTGATTGTGTATACGGCTCAAAGCAGCACCAATTGACCCCTCCAAAAACTCGATTTCATGCCAATTGGCGCCGAAAATCATCATTCGTCAATTCGGACTCGCGGTATAAAATCTGTAAGGGCGGCCATACCAGAGCAGAGGCGTAGGTGCCATCCAGGCCGAAGACGGCAACGGGAGGCTTCGAATCGATGGCAGCGGCAGCGTAGCTACGGGCCTGAGCCCGGGTAGGAGCAGCAACGCGGGCAGCACGCAGAACCTGTCTCGAAAACATCGTGAAATAAAAGAGGGAAGAAAGAAGCACGAGGAAAGGAAGATAGGTTGGCGGGTTGGTGGGCGTCGTCTTGTCGTAAAGAGGTTCTCCCAAAGTAATGTGGTGAAGAGATCCTTGAGGCCGAAATCAACTCTAGGGACTCTTCGGAATTGAGTAGATGCCTTGCTGCTCAGGCATCAAGTACTCTTTGTATGACACCTGACGCAACAAGGCTGTAGCTGACATAAGCCGGTGAGCTCGGTGAGTTTCCATTGATTCGGTTAGCTATATCCCACAAACGGCCTAGTGGTTCTTTAACAAAGAAGCTAAACCTCACTGTGTTGCTGACGATTATTTCATATCATGATGAAAGCTGCATGAAACTAGATAGTTTCTGCAGCGTCGTATGATACGCAAAAATCACTATCTTTTATCGTTCAGTAGTAGTGCAGAAAAGACAAAAATTTGAATAGAAATATATGATCCCGAAACATCCCAACAAGCCGAGAAAGACTTCCGAACCCATAAACGCCAATGCATCCCAACCAAAATTTCCTGTTCTATGCCCGTTTCTCGTGATAGGCAGCCGAGACGAAACCTCATGACATAAATATGCAAAACGCCATCATTATCGCCACAGCATCCCTTGGGCCGACCTGATAGTTAATGGTGGCCTAATCGCTACGCAGCATACTTTCAACCAGGTCGCCGAGAGGACCCCAATAGTCACGTCCACTAGCCAGGCGGTGCTCATCAATAAATAGCACATATTGCTTGAAGCTAGTGTTAAGATGGGGCTCAAGGCCAAGTTCGCGAATGACGGGGTAGTGGTGACAGTATATGTGTGCATACACACGGTACATGCGCTTGAAGATTTGGCGTACAAGGGATGGGAACGACTTGGGAAAAGGAACACCTTGAAACAATATTTATTAGTCAAAAAAGAACTGCAACTGAAGGGAGACTTTTGATACTGAGAACATACCAATGCGACTGGGGAGAACTTGTTCATTATCGATGTTGCTTTGAACCCAGCCCATCATTTGTTCAATGTATGCTGGCGCCGACATTTTGGTTGGGCGCTTGTAGTTTTCATTATCTTGCCACAGGTACTCAAACTCGTCAGTTGCCTTCATCTCAGGACAAGACTGTGGCGAGCAAAATTCGGTGATGGCACCGTAAAGAAGGTTGATTTGGTTGTAGAAATCGACCACTACAAAACAAATGTGTCAGCTCTGTAATGTGTGATACATTGTGAACATGCATACATGTACACGTGATATGTAGGCTAGACGTACTGTTTACTGCGAGCCATTCATTCTCGTCTTCACCCTCGGGCAACTTGACGATCTTGCGCAAGCTACCACCACCCAGGGTCGCTTCAGCATATTGGCGAAGCTGACTGCTGCTTCCACCCTTGCCGGAGCGGGTTCTGAACTGTTGGCGAGTACGCTGGTTGCTGCATATATAAAAAATGACCTGAGAGTCAGCTATCATGAAAGCTTCAGTGTGTTCGGGGCGGTGCTCTGCATTTATGAACGTCACAGGGGGAGAGGCGTAACGTGAGTCAGAAGGCGCTGATGATCTTGAAGAGAGCCATGGTGCAAGCAGGTAAGATATAGCAAAAGTACTCACACAGTAGTGAGGAAGGAAGCCATGGTATGTATTGTGTCAGGTCAACGAGCTAGTTTAGATGTTGTAGTCGTATATCAAAGTAGGCTAGGACACTAGCATTCGGAGTTAGTTTTCTTCAGTCAAGCTGTCTAGTTCAAACTTAGACGCGAGGCAAGCGATCGCAGTTATGCACATGCCACAGAAAGTTAAAGGACGATAAGAAGCTAGAGCTGTGATTGGAAGCATACCGTGATAGTAACAGTATGGATAACAGAAGTGGAAGGATAAACAGGTTGAAGGTTGTTCGTAGCAAGGCTTTGTAGATAAGATGCCTAATAAGGTCGTCGCAGTCGTCTAGCGCTGCAATAAACGATGATACTAGACACAAGGCTGAAAATACGGTTGTAAATAATGAGCACGGCGGCGACGCAAGGCGGAGAGAGTAGAGCCACGCTCGTACTAGTATATGCAGCGTGTAGATATTTGGGGAGGCAATATGGACTAGAGCATGTTTACTTGTTGCCGAATTAGTATAGTTGTTGCTGAGGGGCAGCAGGGCCGTGCGGTTGCTGGTTGACACGGAGCATTAGTACGGCTTTCACGAAGGGCTCTACAAAGCTTTAGGAAAGGCTACAGCTGTTGACAGCTGGTCATTAAAGTTAGCAAGCAACTCCAATTGCGCTACGAAGGTGAAGTGGGGTGGTTGATCTTGGTCAGGCCACAGCAGAAAGCAACTGAGGCTCAACAAGCACAGGTGCGGGTTGTTCTCAATAGGCGGTTCAGGGTCGGGAAAACCCGCCAGCAGCAACACCTATGAGCCTATTGTCAGGACGCCACTGCGAGGATGGAACCCACCGAGAACAGCCCAATGGATTACGATTGTGTCCTAGGCCCCCTTCTAAAACTGCACAGGGCAGGGCAGCAGGAAAGCAGGAAGCCGCAAAATGCCATAGAGCCGAAGGATGGATGGAGAGCAGTTACTACAACTAGTTTATGTGGTAGTGCTACGATTTTCGCAGCTTTTGCTTTGATTTTGGCGCTGTATGGACCGAGCCTACAGCTGAAGATAAGCAGCAACAAGTAGCCGTTATTACTATTTCTGTTTATCTGGTCGCGCTAATTACTTCTATATAGTAGTGATGCGAAGACTGCGAAGACTGCGAAAACTTAATTTGGTGCTACTAGTATTCTGTTAGTCAAGTTCTCTTCGTCGTCTTCAGCAACCGTTCCTTGCTTCCTAGATTCCTTTCCCGTTTATCGTTTCCACATCCACTTCTTCTTCCACCCAAATTTCAACACCTTTTCTTATTTTTTTCTTTTCTTCTTCCTTTCTTAAACCTTCCTCCCTTCTCGCTTTGCGCAATCGCATTCGTTGCATCTTCTTTTTCAGTTGCCATTTCTTTCATTCTAATAGTACAGCCGTTGTTCAAGATGTTCAGCAGCCGTGTCGCCAACACCCTCAGAACCTCACAGGTACGTCTGCAGACGTTCCCATCTATTTATTGCTTTGATTGTTTCTAGTGCCAATTGCATCTGGTGCTACTGCTCCTACACTGCCGCCTGCCCGGGAGAAGCAGCCGTAGCCGAAGTTCGGCTCAGCTTATGCCAACAGGCTCGCTACCGCCTCGGCTTTACCACTGCCCGCATCGGAGCACTCACGCTAACTACCTGCTTCTTTCTTGCTCTATAGTTCGCCGCTCGCTCAGCTATCAAGCTTCCCGGTGCTTCTCAGCAGCGCCGTGCTCTGTCTATTCATGAGTACCTCTCTGCCGATCTTCTTCGCCAGGTATGCCTCCAAGCTTGTCCCTCTCGATGTACGCCCACCGAAACAAGAACCAAGAAAAATAATTGCTTTCTCAACCCACGTCCACTATTAATATACTACCAACGAGACCCCTGCTAGGTTTCTTTTTTTCGTCAACAGCTACTTATGGCGCACTTTCGTTTCTGGTTCTTTGTTTCGGTAGCTGTTCCATCGGCCGTTGCTCGTAAATCAAATGCCATTGGCCCGAGACGAAGCAAATACCTGATAGCTAACGTAATTATTGTTTTCACCTGGTAATAGTATGGCATCCAGGTCCCCAAGGGTTCCAACGCCAAAACCGCTGCTGAAGCTAAGGCTATAGCCCAGCAAATCGGCTCCGGCGATCTTGTCATCAAAGCCCAGGTTCTAGCTGGTGGTCGTGGTAAAGGTACCTTCGACAACGGCCTCAAGGGCGGTGTTCGCATCGTCTACTCACCCACCGAGGCCGAGATGTTTGCGAGCCAGATGATTGGTCACAAGTTAGTTACCAAGCAGACCGGTGCCCAGGGCCGCCTGTGCAGCTCTGTCTACATCTGCGAGCGCAAGTATGCCCGCCGCGAGTTCTACCTAGCCATCCTCATGGACCGTGCCACCCAAAAGCCTGTCATCGTCTCTTCGTCGCAGGGTGGTATGGATATCGAGACTGTCGCCAAGGAATCTCCCGAGGCCATCAACACCAATTTCATTGACATCAAAGTCGGTGTCACCGATGAGGTTGCCCGCGATATCGCCACCAAGCTGGGATTCTCTCCCCAGTGCATTGAGCAGGCCAAGGACACCATCCAGAAGCTATACAAGATCTTCATTGAGAAGGACTCCACCCAGATTGAGATCAATCCTCTATCTGAGACCTCCGACCACGAGGTTATGTGCATGGACGCCAAGTTCGGCTTCGATGACAACGCTGATTTCCGTCAGAAGGAGGTCTTCCAGTGGCGCGACACCACCCAGGAGGATGCTGACGAGGTTCGCGCCGCCGCTTCCAACCTGAACTTCATCAAGCTGGACGGTGATATCGGCTGCCTCGTCAACGGTGCCGGTCTAGCCATGGCTACAATGGACATCATTAAACTGAACGGCGGTTCCCCCGCTAACTTCTTGGATGTTGGTGGTGGCGCCACTCCCGCTGCTATCAAGGAGGCTTTCGAGTTGATCACCTCTGACCCCAAGGTTACCGCCATCTTCGTCAACATCTTCGGTGGTATCGTCCGCTGCGATGCTATTGCTACTGGTCTGATCCAGACTGTCCAGGAGCTGGACCTAAAGATCCCCATCATTGCCCGTCTGAACGGTACCAACATGGAGGCTGCCCGCAAGCTTATTAACGACTCCGGTCTCAAGATCTTCTCCATGGATGACCTTCAGAACGCTGCCCAGAAGGCTGTCCAGCTGTCCAAGGTTGTCAAGATGGGTAAGTACACTATTAACATATTGATTAACCCCCCCCCCCCCCCTCTTTTTTTTCCTTCCATCATGGCTCTTTTTGCTTCTTTCTCTATCTACGCCTTCCACTTCTCTACTTCAGGTTTTTTTTCGTACTAGTCAAACTGTGGATACTAACTTTAAAAACTTTAAGCGCGCGAGATCGACGTTGGTGTCGAGTTCACCCTAGACATCTAAGCAATGTTGCTTTTTTCATGAAAACGTACTTACCAACTGCATACTAGAGTCACATAACAACCTACTAGTATTATCGAATCATATGCGTCGAAGCGATGGAGAGATATACCTGGAATCTTAGACGGTGTTTTTGTTTCTTTTCTTCTCTTCATGCCTGTCCCAAATACACTTCAACAACAAATATATCTCTCTCCCTGTCTATCCCTACTAACGTCCTCTCTTTGATTCCCCCTTGTCTATCTACCAATGCCGGTCCTTTTTTGTCGATATCGTTCCTGTTTCTATCTGAGCCATTACCTACCTATCACATCCTCTTCCGAAGTTAGCTACTTGAACTTTTACATTTCTTATCCTGTGCCGTGTCAACCAAGCATATAACAATGATGAGTTTATTTGCCGTGTCACATAGTAGTTTCGTCGAGAAACGGCCTTTCTCCCATATAGTGAAATGATCTAGTATTTCCAAGCAACATAATGTACGTACATCCGTGCTTCGGTAGAGGAACTACGGAAACGAGGCAGCAGCGAAGCTCAGCATAGCTCCCTCTCTTTTCCCCTCCTTGTACTAAATTTCCACTAAGATAGCATTTCGGAAGTACTTATTTACGGGGAGAGGGGGGACAATATGATGCTAGAAAAACTGTCAGAGCTGCTATTATTTCTATAGAACAGGTCTCTTCCCCTCCCAATTACTTTCTTGCGACTTTAAAGTGCAGCAGGTCCAGGGCAGCTTGTCAATGAAATTTGACGTAACAATTGGTTCTGAATCAAAGTTTTTGGCGGAGAAACAGACAGCTCGCCTCCGAACCCTGGAATGCGGAGTACATGAACAGCACAGCAGACTACAGGCGGCAAGTATGGGGGAGGCCAGTCAAGCTTGCGTTTTCTTTGCGCACGGCCGCTCGGCAATGCGACGCTGTAGCAAGAATAAAGCTGCTTCATATACAGCAATAGTCGGTGGTAGTATCATCATCAGGCTATCCACGATCGAGCTTGCCTCTATTCAGTTTGGAAGAGTCACGAACAAAAAAGAAGAGACTCCTTCTTTGTTTTCGAGATTCAGAGATGAACTTGCGTACCTTTGAGTATGTAATATACATATGTAGCACGGAAGCCAAACAAAAATTCAAGAAAAATCAGACCTCGTGAAAAACGGAGAGAGAAGAAAGAGACTTTTTCCAATATAAACTGCAGTGAAAATTATACAGCAGAAGAAAGAATAGGAGAGAGGGGCCACCAAATAAGCCTATGATTGCTATCGTTAGTCAAAACTTTACTTCCGAGGCGATCTTTTCCGATCCCCTCTCACAATCCATTACGATTATTTTTCCTACTTGTATTCCTCATTTTCAGTGATGAGGGAAAGGATAAGCGTTAATCATTTCATATCCTTGAACTATTTAGTACTTGTAAGACTACATATAGTTAAGTACTAGGTAGTCATGATACGTTCGAATCACAGGAATTTTTTAGTTTTCTATACAAACCCTAGTCATACTCTAAACTTTAGTACATTTAATTTAAACCCGTAGATGCCCGAAAACAACAAATTACAAGAATAACTGAGCATTAAGATTGCTAAGTGTCTTAAAAATTTTCTTTCCTTGCCCATTTTTACTAATATACAAGACCCTAAAGCTCAATGATAATTGACCCTAGCAACCCCATCTTTTATGAAGCCTGATTACTGCATGCTGACTGACCACATGTTAATGCTCGGCTTCAGCACATAAGAGAAGCCCTGATTCAGCATGTTATCATCATTCAACACAGAAGACGGAGAAATACCTGCATATTTTAGCAGCGCTATAGCTGACGCCCAAGCACCCGCACGCAATAAGAAATCCTGAACTGCGTGCTGACCTAGCCAAGTATGAATAGTCATCATAGCATCTTGTGCCTCCTGGCGCCGGTCTGCCCGCATATACAGCGTAGCCTTGTAGATAGCGCGTAGGAGTCCGGTGCGGCTAAAGTCAGCTTTATCAGGGCTGTTGGCACTCCTGGCACTGGATACAGAACGGGAGCGGTAATGGCGCACGTTGTATCGGCGGTGGGAGGGGTCGAATGGGGACATGTAGACAGGTGGGCTGGCATGGTTTGAGATTATCGGTCGGCGTGCACGGAGACGGGGGTTTGAGCCGCGGGCCCGAGCCCAAGCTTTGGCGCGCATGTCATCTAGCTCTTCCATGCTAGTAGCTGGGACAGCCTCGACGTCTTGGTTGTGAAATCTCGAGATATCAAAAGGCGTGATACACTGGCCTTGTTGGATGTCGTGTGCTGCGGCATGTTTGGAATGTTGGCTCTGGCCATGATTTGGTACGTGAAGAGGCTGGTATTGAACTTGAGATGGTGGTGCTGGTGTCATCTCAATATCTAGAGCTTGATGGGATTCTATTACAGAATATCCGGTGTTGTCAGCATACCCGTTATAGCTTTCCTCGTTGTACTCTATGCTGTCGCTATGAATCAGCCAGGGGGACTCGGGATCATGTCCCATGTTGCAATTTTCCGATTGTGCTTGAGGCTGTAGCCGTGGCGGCCACTGTGATTGTGGTGTATCATCATATTCGCCTCTCCAGAGGGAAATTATATTCTCTAAGAGCGTTCTGGGGCGCTGCTCCTCCCGTTGTCGCGCTAGTTCTGCCTGACTATATCTGGGACTCCAAGCGTTTTTGACGGGAGTTTTCAGCGCCCTGAATATGCCTTTCATGGCATCACTTAATCGTTTGGGAGACCAACTAGGCGACCAATCGGCGGGGAGGTCTTTCGTGGCAGGCTTGTCTAATTCCTTATCGACTAGCTTGCTACCCTCGCCCGCTCCATACCATACCTCAGGCGGAATGTGCAACTGCAGAATCTGACGGGTGACTTTGGCACGACGTGGCTCAGCAAACGGATTGATGAAAGAGCGCTTCATGGATGCCTCGCGTACAGAAACCCAGTTGATTGGCTCGTCAAATAGATGTTGTGGTAGATTCTTAGTTAACCACGGATCACTTGGCAGACGGCGGCCATTGGGCGAGACGGTGATGTTGGAGTTCGTTGTCGTGTTGATAGTTGGAATATGATTGTGCTGCAACTTCCGCGTTGGGTTGCGGCTATATGGATTATATGGCCGGGACATGCCTTTGTACTTGGGATTAACCAATGGGCGGATCTCTG
Organism: Endoconidiophora laricicola; assembly: GCA_001640655.1. Classification (NCBI taxonomy): domain Eukaryota; kingdom Fungi; phylum Ascomycota; class Sordariomycetes; order Microascales; family Ceratocystidaceae; genus Endoconidiophora; species Endoconidiophora laricicola. The sequence continues at coordinate 110,635 of LXGT01000044.1, forward strand.
TCTTGGTAACGCGGGTTGGCGATGTGTTTCTGGTGATTACGGCTAGGCGAGGCTTCTTGTGGGGAACAATGCGATATTCGAGCTTCTTGACGCCACCCACGCTATGAGCGTCGTCGTCACCATCGTCGCCGTGGTTGTTGTATTGCTCATTGCCATTATCATCTAATCCATATATATCTTTTAGGTTGATCTGAAGTGTGTCTATCCCATAGTTCAGGGGAGAGATATCTGCGCTGTCAATGTCGAAGGGAGCAGGACCTGTCGGTGTTGGAATGGTTCTCGGTTGCTGCGATAACCTCTGGAAACCCTCGCCCGGAGGGTACTCGCTATCGCTTTCGTCTTCTGCGTCGCTAAAATCAGGAAGACAATAAGTGCTACATGTGACTGGTGATGGAGCCAAGTTTTCCGAGGCCGACGAAGGACTGAAAGTGGGCAGTCTATATGTACTGCTGGCCTGAGTCTGCTCTATAGCGGATATTGATGGCACCAAGGAGGATTGATTAGAGCTGAGATTTAGAGACGCACTTGTGGTATCGATGTCAGACTGCTGTTGCGGATGCTCTAGTTCTAGAGTGGCTTGATGACGGTTAGGATCACCATAATCACTGCTCTCTAAAGAGAACTCATGATCCGAACAAGGTAGAGAGTTCTCACCATCTGCCATTGCTGCCAGCCGTTGACAAGCCTCGTCGAAGGCTTTTCTGTGTTGTTGAAGCGGAGATCCAGACGAATTCCAGCGATGATGAATGGGCTGTTTCTTTTCGTCCATCCTGAACAATGCAGAATGAACGTTGCCGCAGCCTCTGTTTCGATTACGGCCTCGTTTTGTGTTACGACTACTCGCCATTGTTATGATGATGCTCGTTCGAAGCAGTTCGATACTGGCTTTGGGATATCGAACTGAAAACTGAAGAGGTTTGAGAGATTAATGTGCGTTGATAGGCAATACGCAAAGGAAAAGAGAATGCTTTTAGCTTTCAAGCCATACCCAAACTTCAGAGCAAATGACTATGATTCAGTTTTTTTCGATGATTGCCGGCAATGCTAGAGAAGATTGGATAGATCTGACAAGGAACTTGATAAAGATGAACTGAAGATATATCAGATTAAGAAGCAAGACGAGCTTTACAGGACAACACCGCCAGAATTTTTACAAGAAAGAAAGAGCAAGAGTCACCTCGGCTTAGGGTAAAGGCAACCAGCTATATATACTTATTTCTACACATTCTGATCTTATTTTGTGAAGGCGCTGCTAGATTCGGCCGGAATACTCAAGATGATTTGAGGCAGCGTCTTTGATATCACAGCCGACTAGCCACTTCGGCTTTATTCTTTATGCTCGTCCTTTGTTTGATCGTGATAAAGAACCTAGATAATACGACGAGTCTTTTTAAGTGCTGGCTGACTAGTAATTTCTACAGTCTTCTTTGTCTCTATTGTTAGTAAGGTTTTAGCTTGTGCGTGGCCATGTCTTTGTTGCTGCAGTCTACTTGTCTGGGTAGAAGTCTTTATGCTGGTATTCTCTTTTTGAGGTCTTTGTGTATCCGGGAAATCTATTTAGATTGTTGAAAGATAATAAAAAAGGTAAGCCACTTTTTTTCTCGGATATAATTGCGATTTATGTGAGATGCATATAACAGTTTTGATACTTGTTTGAGATGAAGTTGGCTATGCAACCCTAGCTAACCCTGTTCATATGTAACATACTAAACAATTATGCATGATAACCTTACATGAACTTGAAAGATGCAACTACTTTGCGGACACCCCCTTTAGATATTTTCTCTCGGTTGAACTGGGAGATCACTACTCATAATGCTGACATTATCCTCGTTACGTAGTACAGGTGAAGATGGCTGGTGGGTTTGAGAGGGATGACTGATAATGCCAGTATCTTGCTCTATCGGCGCCTCTCTAGACGAAGCGCCGTGACCAGAATCCCCAGTCGTGCAACAATTATTGCGCAGCTCCCACGACTCTTGACGGTGGTACTGCGAGGAAAGTAGCTCTGGGTCATTGGCCATCTTTTCTGAGCCCTTGAAGCGTCCCTTCAACCGCTCTTTGAAGCCTTCGCTGAACCCGAGCCGGGAACTCCTTGGAGAGGAGGAAACAGCTCTAGCAGCAACACCAATAGCGGTGTTGGGGGGAGGCGAGCCGGCTTGTGACCGCTTCATCCACTGGGGTCGCGGCACAAAATGGATGCGCAGGCTGCCTACTGACATGGCCGCAATAACAGCAATGCCCGTGACAGCAAGTGTCACTGCGGCACCAAGCACACCCGCAGAGACGGCAGACAGCTGAGAATTGCCGCTGCTGTCGTCAGAGAGAATGTACAAACACCAAAGTTGGGTGGCGCCACATAGCGTGCACCACTGTATCGGACTCAGTGCAAATTCTGATATGTACACGACCCAGTTGACAAATGTCATGTTCTGCCAGCCGCTCGTGCCCAACACACCATACTCGGTTAGGTTATCGGCTGCGGGATCTGCGCCAGCACGGTACATGATGCGGATCTGGAAGTCCGTTTCGTCTGGATATGCGGTATCACCAGTAGCTGAAGTTGAGCCGTTTGTGACCAGCTCAAAAAGCATCATGGCACCCGGTTCCGGAAGACCCGAGAATGGCGCGCTCTTTGTTGGCAGGCCAAGAATCTTCCACAGGCCAAGAAACGGCTCAATGTACGTGACTGCGAATGTCAGCTTGCTAGCCTGTCCTTTGGTATGTATATTTTTCAACAGTGAGCTGACAATCTTGTACGCCATTGTGCGGCCGGCTACTAGGCGGATACCATCGCTAGAAGTCATCCCAGATATGTCTATAGCTGTATGTAGTTGCAACTGCTGCTGGAAGGCCCAATCAGCAAAGCGATCCTCAACTTCTTGGCCATTGCTGATGGCGCCAATACCCTGCAGATCACCGGCAAAGGTCTCGTTGTGGCGACGCATGTAGTACACGTAGTCGAAGATATTATAGGCGTTGTAGATGTTAGCCTCGCCTAGAGGAAGAACTCCAGCTAGAGCAGGCCCAGAGAAATACTGTTGGTAAGTGTAGAAGCTGGAATAGTTGAGACGACTCATAACGGTGTCACGAGTAATGTTGAGTATCGTGGCTGCTGTCCACGCAGGGCAATTCTGCGAGCCGAGGATACTGGATTGCGTCCTCTGTTAGTGAATGTAACTCATTATAGTGTTCAACAGCAATATAAAGATCAGTGGAAGTCACATACTACATAGAATCTGCGTCGATGGCACTGGCACCCTGTATCGGAGCGTATTGATAGCCGCCTAGAGGATACTCATACGAAACATTCAATTGGATATCTTTCGCTAACTCACTTCCGCCAGCACTATCTGGGAAACGTCCTTCATCCGGTGGATATAAGCCTTGCATGAAAGCCGTTGCTGCAGCTAACATATACGCCTCGTTCGTTGTGAAGATGTCGATCTGGCTAGCATCTAGAGCGTCTACGTTTAGGCCCGCGATGTTGAAGGTATCAGTGAGGTTTGATAGGCTACTGCTTATGAGATAGCGCGATCGTAGTAGTTGGCCCTGCTTGAACATTTGGATGGCTCCTGCGGGTGACAAAGTTGTCGTCAGGTTAGAGATGAACGGTGTTCGCTCACCATGCATTATGAGGCCGAATGATGCCCAGACGGTGGCATTTGCAACAGCAGTAGCAACGCTTGTTGCCGCGGAAGTTATGCCAAGAACGGCGTAAAAAGTTGATTTCATCGTGGATATAATCTATGAATGTCTCACTAATTGCAACAAAAACAGTGAGAGGGGATATCGTGATAAACGTATCAGTGGATAGAGCAGGTTCATAGATGCTCGATACAGAGACAGACTAAGAAGAAGAAAAAAGGCAAGAAAAAAAAGAGAGGTGCACTTTATCTGACCGATTCTGTTTATATAACTAAATGTTCTGCTAGGTTCTGCACATCGAAAGACCAATATATTGCCAGGACATCATCTATATCATGTACACTCTCAAAGCCTAACTGATAACTACTACTAGAAGCGAGGAGACGATATAATGAACGACTCGCTCAAAGGAAGGGAAAAATAGCAGAGCAAGCCTTCTGCGGGACATTTACATGTTACCTGTATTCTTCTTATGTTTCTTTCTTATCACATCATTTTTCTTAAAAATTTGGTTGTATGGCTCCGAAGCCTACGCCTGGCTTTGCAGGCTTACTTGTCTTAAATGTGCCTTTACAATGCTACGCAGAAAGAAAAACAAATAAAAAGTCTGGAATTGCTACACAAACCAGTAGTATTTACAGCTTCCGTCGGAGACAAGACAGCCACGGACAAGCAGACCAACTAATATACAGGACAGAAAAGCATTGTGCTTATCGGCGGAAGGGGGAAAAGTGTAACCAGATGAGGTCTCTTGATAGATATATAGAAGATGGACGTTATAAGTATAATGGTCTGTTTGCATAGATGCTTTGCAGATATGTCATGATAGCTTCAATCTTCTACAATCTCTACATACGAATGTCGGCGGGCCTCGTGCGGTATCCGTTGATAGTGAATTACACTAGAAGGAATCGCAACATAAAGAGAGAAAGAGAAAAAAGAAAACAAAAGGACGCCTTCTGATATGCACGCTTATATGCTGCTATCTGCACGTGAGGTCGCTGATATCAGCTGCAAATACTACTACCACAACTACTAACTACCAATAAAGCCGATACTAATACAACTATTAGCTGCAGCTGCAACCCTTCTCCAGACAGGAAAGGTCACCGTGTCTTTCGATATTGAGTGATAACGGGATAACCTGATGTGATCACTCAACAAATATATGCACATGCAGTGCAATATACAGTGGCTAAGTAGTATGTCCTATGCATATTAGATACAAGTACATATACGCTTATGTATGGCTTTGTGCGCTGGCCTGCTTTAAATTGTTGTTACATAGTATTCATATATCTCAATATCGCCAAAAAATGGAAACTAAAACAACAGGATGATCCTACATACGACTCAAAAATATTAAACAATGAACTCTTGGAACCTACCAAGGTACGTATAGTGTACATTTAGATTGTACACTTCTTCTACATTTTCATATGCCCATTTCTGCTTCCGTTTTTTCTATCGGTTAGGTATGGGCCCGAGCAAGCTCTTCAGCTACCTGTTTCCGCACAATCTCGCGGACAGTGGTCCAGCTATTCTCAACCTCAGTAACTCTCTTTTCGCGCTGCTCGAGGCCAATGAACTCCTGTGGCAGCACCTTGGCCACGAAATCAAAGCCCTTGGAACCTTTGAGCGCATCCTCAACAGCCTCAGAGAACTTGGCCGGGTGCGCTGTTGACAGTGAGATGTGCTGCACATTGGCAGCCTCGGCCAGCGAGCGCTGGGCCGCTGTGATGCCGACGGCAGTGTGCGGGTCTAGCACGTAGCCCACAGTATCATACGTGGCCTTGATGGTGGCCGAGGTCTGTGCATCGCTTACGCGCTCCGAGCTAAAGTCACGGCGGGCAAAGCCTAGCAGCTCCGGATACACGGGGCCAAAGCCGCCCTTAGTCTTCAGGTCCTTTTGCCATGCGGCAACCTCCTGACCAGCCTGCTTGCGGTTCCATTCCTCATCCATGCCGGCGGTGGTGGCGTACTCATAGGCCAGGAAGTACATCAAGCGCTCAAAGTTAGACGACACCAGGATATCCATGGCAGGCGACAGTGTCTCCTTGACACCACTAGCATCCTGCTTGGTCTCGGATGCTGGCGCGTCAGTGGCCTGCTTCTCATAGCGGCCTGTCTTCCAAAAGCGGTCCAAGATGTCGTTCTCATTGGTAGCAATGATTAGCTTGTCGACAGGCAGGCCCATACGAGTAGCAAAGTAGCCAGCCAGGATATCGCCAAAATTACCGGTGGGAACGACGAAGCGTACCTTGTCGCCTAGCTTGAAAGATTCACTCTGCTTAGCCAGGGCAAAGTAGGAGTGGAAGTAGTAGACGATCTGGGCTAGGATACGGGCCCAGTTGATGGAGTTGACGGCACCAAGGTTGAGGGTGGCGTTGATCTCGGGATCGCTAAATAGCGCCTTGACGATGTCCTGGCAGTCGTCAAAGGTGCCAGTGACAGACAAGTTGTGCACGTTTGTGTCCAGCACGGTAGTCATCTGGGCCTCTTGTATAGGGCTGACGCGACCCTTAGGGTGTAGAATGAAGACAGAGACGTCCTTCTTACCGCGCAGACCGTAGATGGCAGCCGAGCCAGTGTCACCGCTAGTCGCGCCTACAACAGTTAGGTGATGACGCTGTATTCCAGTCTTGCCTTTGTTGCGGCGCACCAAAAAGTACTCAAACAGGTTGCCTAGGAACTGCAGAGCGACATCTTTGAATGCAAACGTCGGCCCGTGGAACAGTTCCAGCAGGTGCAGATTACCCTGCAGATGCACCAAAGGTGTGGTGTCGGCGTGGCGGAAGGTGGCGTAAGAGCGGTTTATAATGTCGTTGAGGTCGGCATCGGGTATCTCATCCGGCGAGATGAACAGCGAAAGTACCTCGTAGGCCAGGTCGGGGAAAGTGAGGTCTTTCCAGGACTGCCAATTCTCGGCGACGGGAATGACTTCGGGAATGTATAGGCCACCGTCGGTGGCTAGGCCCTTGAGGACAACTTCCTCGAAGGACAGCTGCAGACAGAAAGACGGAATTTAGCATGAGGACAAGGCTGTCTGTTAGACCGTAAGAAGGCCTGGGCAAAGACTCACATCGGTATCGTCACCGCGGGTGCTCAGATAGCGCTGCGAGCGCGTATGGGTGGAAGAGACATTAGCAGCCATTACGAAGCTATCGGTTGGTCGATCAATAAATTGACGATGGCAATGAAGAGATTAAGTGTTGTTTTTGTCGCTAGATTGGCAATCCGCAGGTTGAACTTGGGCAGGTAGTCAAACAGTCGAATGATTAGTCATACGAAGTCAGATCGTCAAAGTAAAGAGAGGGAAGAAAATCCAAAGATGTTGTCAGTAATCAGCGTCACATCCTTCCGAATTTCGGACATTTCTATCTGTCTCATTATAGTGTGTCTATCATGATGCTACCAACTAGGCTATCTCTAGTTTGACAAATAGGCGCTGTGCCCTGAATAAAGCCCCTCCAAACCACCTAAATCGTCGCATCTGACCATGCAAAATCGCCATATAACGCCTGTTTTACAGCGCTAAGCAGGAACTCGGCAGCGAGGAAGTACCAGAAGAAATAAAAAAAAAATGGAAAAATTTGGCACAAGAAAAGTAAACACGTCACGGAGATACCGACCAAGGAAACGCCACCATTGTGGCCCATGGACAGGCCGTACGAAGCTTCCTTCCCAATCGCTATAGTCACGGTATTCGGCTGCCAACTGCCGCTCTGCTTATGGATAAAAACTGTTAAACCACTAGGATGGACCATATCTAAGCTGGTCAGTAAAAGTGGCCTCTTTTATGCACACCAATTAAGAAAAAAGAAGGTACATGATAACCCTTAGCGCAGATAGCTAGGGTTATCATGTATAGGCCGTAGACTCTCTTCACGTCTTGCGCACAATCTTCAACAGCGGGGCAATACGTGTTCGCCTGCTCAAGCCCACGCGGTAAACAGGCTTCGCAAGCGTTATTGTACTCGAGCCCGTTGTCGTCGGACTTGCCCGAGCCTTTGACGCCGAAGATCCAGCTGATATAATGGACGCCGTATCTGCTGGACCATCAACGGGTGTGCTAGTTGCTGCTGGCGTCGCACTCTTTTTCAGTATTCTTGAAGTGCTCGCGCTTCTTTGTAGGGGCGCAGGCGTCGACGGCTTCAGGGTGGCCGATGTTGTTTGGTCATTATTTGATGGTGTTCTGACAAGAGCTGTTGCATAGCTTTCTTTTGTAATCGAGAGTACTGTGTCAGTTAATAAGACCGATTTGGAGCGCCGTGGTGTAGCCTTCGTTGAATTCTCCATGGGCACATCAGAAGCCTGAATTAGTTCTTCGACCGATGGAAGTACCATAGGCTCACTCTCAGCCTCTATTACAGGAGCAGCAGTTTTCTTCTTCTTGGACGACTTAGAGGCTTTTGGCATCTTCTTTGCCTTTTCCATCTTAGTCTTCTTGGGCGCTAGGGATTCCTTAGCTGGCACAGGCGCAATATCCATACTCAGTTCATCCTCGGAAACGATCTCGTAAACACTCACCCGCCGAGATAAAGAAGCTGGTACGGCAGGAGGGAAGACATTCTCCTTTTGTAGGATAGAGGCTTTTGCTTTAGCCTTTTGCTTCTTAACTGGAGCCCTCTTTTGCGGGATAGGCTCAGGAACCTTAAGGTCTGGTGGTGGAGGTAATGGTAGTAGCAGCGAAGGCTCGTCTAGTGAAACCGAAAATGATTGTGTATCTGGAATCTCGTTTGTTTCAAGTACGGGCGCTGTTGTAGGCTTGGAAACTGTATCGAGCGCCATGTCAAAAATTCGAAAGTCGCCGTCGTCGTCTTCGTCTTCCGAGTCTGCGATCTGGTCATGTACAGACCTTCCGGACTGCGGAGGCTCTTCAAACTGTTGTTCCTGCGCATCCAGCCCGGGATCTGGCGATAGTGCTACGACTGGTATTATTGATGCAATTGGTGCTGACGTTAATGTCACTTGATATGGTCTTGGTACTGGCGGCTCCTCTATGGCCTGTGACACTTCCATAATGGCCATAGGGGCTACTGAGGGCTGCTTGTTACACCGAGTATCGTCCGGTTTGAGCGCCGAAAGCTCTACCGAAAAGTTCTTTGGCCGTCGTGGCTTCTCGATGTGAGGTCGAGATAAATCGGTAGTTCTCATATTGCGTCGCTTTCGGACTGGTGATTCAGCTGCTGACGGCGAGGATTCAAATGCATTCAAATCTATGCCTATATATCCTGACGCTACATTAGGAGCAGCATCTTCGACCATTTTGGTCTCGCTAATTAATATTATATCTGGTGAGGAACTGCGACGGATCTCCGATTTGCGCTTCTTCGGGGCTATTTGCGGTATTTGATTGATAGAAGATTCTTTCGGTTTATAAAAAAACTCCTGCGTAAAGTCTTGCGTAGGCGGGATCAGAGGTATGGCTTCTGGTGGACCAGAAACATTGGACTGGTCGCTGAGCACATTCAAACGTTGCCGAGCCACTTCTGACATAACCACAGTAGCTTCCATGCGATTTTGATTTGTCCTTGACGCAAAGTCGGTAGGCGTCGAGAACTGAACCGTCGGGGCATAGCTGGATGGCAATGGCTGTATATGAGCACCTAAAGTGCGCTGATTGAGCTGTAATGCCGACGATACGGAGTCGTCAAAACTGATATCTGTCGGGTTCGAAGGCTCAGTCAAAGGTGAAAAGTCCATGTTGATCGATACGTCTGTGTACTGTTCATGCTTAAACTGCCTGGCCACAGAAGGCGGCGCAGCATGCAAAGTGCTAGGAACTACCGCGCGTGGCGAGTAGGACGCCGTCGACGGAATCGTAGGAGGCTGCAGTCCGCTGATGTCTGGGAAGCCCGATAGGTCCATGTATGCGTCATTGTAGGTGACCAAAGAAACTTCATCTTCTTCCGCTGTCGCTGTTGGAGGCATAAATTGTCCCTGGAAGGATGATATATCCGGAAACCCTCGGTAAGCGATCCTATCAGTCACTGCAGTCGTCGTCCCATACCCAACGGTCCTTCCCACAAGCCGCTGCTGCTGTTCCTGGGTATCTGGAACGTCCCAGCAGTCCATCGTAGCTCCCTGTTCTCCTAAGTTCCTAGCAATAGTCTGAACAGAGCGGAAGGCTGCAGTAGCGGCAGTGGTTGTCGTCGTTGTAGTATGCGGAACCCTATTGATGTGCCGCAGAGTTTCGATAGTAGTTGCCTCGATGCTAAGCCGGGGCTGCTTGAAGGCAGCCAGATCGGAAAGAGACGACGATGATTCAAGTTGTGCAGCTGTTCGCTTAGTAGTGCCAACGATGTCAAGCTGACGGTGATGATGCGTGCTAGATGCGCCCAACGTGTCGGCAGCCCGGAAAGCAGTTCCAGTAGTAGTGATTACGGGTGTTTGGGGAGCGCTTCTAGTTTGTTGCTGACGAAACTGGAGCGGATTGACATCGTTTACCATCTCAGCGTCTTTGGCAATCGACGTACTTGCTGAGGCGCTGGTGACACCCAAAGCTTCGTGCTGTTCTTGGGCGTACATGGCAGTGAAAAAGGCTGGATCGGTCGAATCACTGCTTGCAGATACTGCAGTTGCTGCCAGCCGCGTAGACGACGGTATCTGGTTGTGGCGGTGATCACCAAACTCGACAGCAGCAACAGCACCCTGGCCACCATTTTCTGAACACACACCCACTACTATAGGTATAGCATCTACTGCTCGAAGAGACGGTAGGGGCGCGGCCAGCCGTGGCGAAAGAGCCAGTTGCCCCTGTCCCTGGACTGTTTGTTTGATGTCTGGCGATAGTCCCGTGTTTAGGAGTGGACTGAAATCTTCGTCTTCATCGTCTGAATCTGCAATCACACGTACTGCAGACATGGCATTCAAGACGAAGAGTCGGGAGCTAGAAGAAAGACAGACCAAAACGTTTCTGTGTTTGGCTGGCAACTGCGTAAATCTCGTGTCCAAGATACTAAATCACATGCAAGCACTTGTACAAACAGGCTCGCGATATATTGTATCTAAAATCAAAAAACGCGGTGTCACGTGACTATATTTTACACCACTTACACCGTGACAACGACCACTAAGTCATTAGTATACAGCATCTATTTTCACAATCGATTATATAGTTTTCTATTGTCCAAACATTGATTTACAATACATCTATTCAATTTCCTCAATGCAAGGCTTTCCATTCAGTGTACCATTAGAATCTGTGTTGGACTGCAGCGCCATTTCAATCGGATTTCCTGCAATACCGGCTAGTCTGCCAAATCCGCTGCTAGCTTCAGTCTTGATCTCAGCCATCAGGCTGATGATCTGCCAGCTTTCCAAGCTTTCAATAGCATCGCGGGCATGCTCTCTAACAAGGCCGTCATTATCAGTTGCTTCAATATATTGCAACGATCGTGTGATGTCTTCTCGGCTTTCATGGGTGAGCCCGAACCCAAGACTCCGGCGTTCCTTCTTGGCTGTATCCAGAGCTTTCACAAACGCCAAGATGACAATGATTGCTGCTCGTCTCAAGATTCCCTTCTCGGGCTCGGTTTCGTAGGCGAGCACGTTCAGGCAGAGGTCAACAGATGCTTCAACTATGGAGGGACCGATAGCACCCAGGTTGGTGTCCATGGCATTAGCAAACAAGGATAGTGCTGATGCCCGGATACGAACATCCTCAGAGCCGCGCTTGCTCTCCCAGCCTTGGACGATCTGTATCAATATTTCGTTATTGAGGCGCTCCTGTTCGGGAATGTCATCGCTAATATCAAGAACCTCGCCACCCCAAGCGTCCTCGGCCTCTTTATTCTTCATTTTCCGCATGTGTTCCTCGCGAGTCTGACGCTGCTCAGTTTTGCGACGGACACCGCGACGGCTTGCTATTGAAAGAAGAGTCTCGCATACTTCGGTGGCTGTCGTACCGGTAAACATCTCTCCAAGGCGTTGCATGACTTGTAGTAAAGCTTCACCGAAGCGGAGTCTTATATCTGTGGAGGCCATTTCCCTTGCATCAAGATAGTGGTCAAGCAGCTCTCGGCAGACTGTTTTGTGGTGTTTCTCTGATACCATTGTGAACATCTTCATGGCTCGAAGATTAAGAAAGTCCTCGCTAGAAGAAATGATGTTTGACAATAGTACAATAACTGCCGGAATGTCGATGATAGGGCTATTTTCTTGTATAAGCTTCGATATAATGTTCAGGCCTTCTGACTTAACGGGAGGCGGTGACTCGCCATCTGTTATATATGACATTGCAAGATTGTAAGTTTTGCGTTCCTCGATCTGCTTTGCATTTGCGGGCTTTTTCTCCACGTCGTCATAAAGTTCATCGCGGTACTGCAGTAAAAGTGCAAGGTTCTGTGCTGTCTGTGCATTCGAGTCAGTTTTCTGAGATAGCCGATCTAATGCCTCTTTCAATGACGTCATGGAATATGATGTCAACATAGACGACTCGAACTTTGGGGCTGTAATAATTTGGTTCAACAAGCTCAACGTAACTGAGATGACCTCTTCGCCTTGAGATTGGCTCTTATCTGCTTCAAGAACCTGGAGCACAAGCTCCAGCAACTGACTTGACTTGCTGATGAGCTTTTCAGGAGCCTTTTCCAGGAGACCATGGAGCACCATGACTTCCAGTAAACCCTTTAAGAGCCGATTTGGATCTTTTTTCTCATTTTCTTCTTTAACGAATGTGATTTTAGGTTTTGGTGCATATGATGTATCCTGAGATGATAGCCATTTCTGGAAAAGACTAAGAAAGATATCTGAAACTTCATCATCAGTGCAAGTCTCCACAATCAACGTAGCCAGATATGTAGCCTTTTTACCCATAGCATCCCAATCCATACTAAGAGCATCAGGTTCATCGATCATAACGGGAGCACAAGAAATGATATCTATAGAAGACGAACTGATACGGTATCTCCAAGACGCCGACAGAGATGAGGTATCCCCACTATATAGCAAATTCTCGATGATCTTACTGATAACATCTTGACAATTAACCACTCGAATAAATGTTTCGAGCAGTTTGCGTGCTGGTTTGCTGCATGATTCAGCAACTTCTGTGGTTCCGTTAGGTTCTGATGCAGATGCAATAGCCCAAAGTTGCAGAAAGATATGTGAGATAAGTCGTTTGCTCAGGCCAGGCGAGGCGCTAGAGTGTAGCAGAAAGGTCAAACGCTTTATAGCAAGAACAATATCATCGTGGTTGCTAATGACTTTCTCTTTCCGAAGGTAAACGATGTCATTTTCCTTTATCTTGACATTAGCTTCATCTGTATCATCCAGTTTTTCTACTAGGATTGATGGATTTATGATATTTAGAATTGGCGTGACGAAGACTTGCCAACCAGGCGCACCTAGAACTAGTTAGTGATCAGCGTTACACGGTAGGTTAGACCAAAATGCTGACCTGGAGCACCGTAAGCCTTTCGACCCAGTATGCCAAACGATATAATATGGCCAGCCACCTTGGCCATTTCCTCACCAGCACTACCATCCAGTAGTTTTATGAACTGCGGTCTGATAGTTGAGAACCATTCCAATGGCGTGATGCCTGCTGGTACCGAAGATAGAAGTCTGGTGGCTGTAGTCAGGGCCTCTGTGGTGATGTTGGCGCCATCTTTTTGCGGCTGTGCTGATTCTTCAGCTGTCACTGTGTTTCCGGGATGTATAGAAAACACAAATTCCAAAGTACTTCGGACGCCATTCTCACGCAGTGGGAGAAACGTCAAGATCCTCATCAGTGGGAGTCGTAGATACTGGTCAACGCCATCTTTCTGTATGGCTGCATTCAGAATGGGCAGTAAAGCCCATGCGCTCGAACTTACTCATGATGTTAGTTCTGGTGCCTCAAATTTGTAACAAAAACAAAAGAGTCGTCCTACTTTTCGACGAGGTTTTGGAATTCTAGACGAGCTACTTGACGAGCTGCAGCGTTACTAGAAGGGTTAAATGCTATTTTTCCAGAATCAAGTATTTTCTGCCTCAGACTATCTCTGGTCGGAGATTCGACTTCTTCTATAAACTCTGGCATGGTGGTATTTTTGGAGGATAGCAGCTGAAAGACTCTATTTAATCGGGCAGAGAAATTTCATAAGTGTAGCATACTGTTTATTTAGTCTTTGAATGCTTCACGAACTTACAAATCAAATAGCCTAGCATTAACCCATGTTGATCCCAAGTCGTGTTTTGTCACGTGCCAAAGAAGCCGTTGCTGTGTGGGCTGCTTAGACCCACTTTGTCGCGTTTGTTTGGTTAGTTTCCTCCCTGCCATATTTGGAAGAGCAAACAACTATTGCTTATCTCTTCGTCAACTATTTTTCTTCTTTTAAATTCTTCTTTCCCTTTCCCTCTAGTGCATCTACTTCCTTTGTTCACATCAGTACCTGCACTTCGACTAGCTTTCGCGAAGGAGATCAAGTTGCTGTGTACTTCTACTATTCTGATTCTATCCGTTTAGGCTTCATATCGATATAACTTCTAATAGCACCTCATAGCGCCGGCCAATCCCGATACTTTCAGCGCTTGTTTTACTTGCACCTCGCCTCCCCCCCAGTCCTCCAGCTCTCTATTTCATGCCTTTAAGAGTTTTACTCTTACATAAATCGCTTTGAAGTTTCTCCCGATTCCACTCGCTAGCATCATGGTTTATGAGCAAGTAAATAGAGCCTGGAATCTAACCCTAACGATACATTCGGTTGTTTGCGCTGCTTATAGTCGCTGAGGGGCTTTTTAAACCACTACCAGTGCCTCTAGTCCTCGCTCTAAGTTTATCTTGGGTGTCGGGGCGGGGCGCTTGTGGCAGACGAGCTTCAAGGCAATCTCAGACACCTTGTGGGCAACAGTTAATTCCTCCAAGTCTTGACGGTAAATCCCCCCGGGGGGTGCTTGCTGAAATCAACTTCTGGGACATGACTCTGACCAAGAATGCGGTTGTTTGCAAAACGTGGTGCCTAGATTTCTCGATGATACGATCTTTTGACAGTGTCCACTAGACTTTTAACGTCTAGTGGATGTGCGGACGAGGAGCGACATAGGAAGGGTGCGTCTTGACTTTCACACGATTAGGGGCTCTGTGTTTTTTTATCTCGTGAGTACTGGTGCTAGCCTAACTAGATTAGCTCCTGGAGCCATCGAGATTCAAACGAAACACAAAGAACAGTCCCTGATGTCATCGCGGAATAGCCAATTTCGTTGTCAAGTCTGCAATCCTCTGCACCTGCGTAATGCCTCTGACACAGCACTGCCGGAGTCAACGTCGTCGGGGAATCTCTATGGCCCCTTTGCTAAACTGCACGATGCCTTGTAACATCTGTTGCAATCAACGTGTATCTCATATGATGAGAGACCCGGTCAGGTGCATTAACATCCTGTTGGAGACTCAACCCTTCAAAACTAGGGTGACACCAGTACTAACGACCTCTACATGTTCTGCGTGTATTGGCCATTTTCCTCCACGAACGCAGGTTTCTGCTATGTAGAGAAGACGGCGGCTTTTTGAATGTCTTTATCCGCAACTGCCACCCATTCCATGTAGGTGGACATAAAGTCTTGTTCTAGTTGGCAGTGCAACTACACACAAAAGTATCGACGATTGTTTTGGTCTGCTATGAAGTACCGGTTAGTCGGGCGTTGATTGAAGTTCATGAAGTGGTGGAGCATTGATTGATGATAGCTGGGACTGTCGAACCTGGGAACGTTGAAGAGCAAGTTTGATGCATTTCAGTTGTCATCTCAGCTACGAGAATGGCGTTGGGAATGGTGAGTGTTGTTAGTTCCCTCTTTGCTCCCGGGACCCAACCATTGTTGGAGTCAAGGTTTCGTGCTTGTCCGGGATGTCAAAAGAAAGCTTTCTTATACTGAAGTTTCCCTCGAACATCTCTTCTGCTGCATTGGCTGCCTATGACTGCTCTACATTGTAACAATGTGACAGGCAATCTGGCTTAACAAAGATGTCAACACTGGGTTGGCGAACTTATTTTGAGCTAAGAACTGACTGATGTCGCCGACCCTTTATTTTTAACGATGAGTTTATCCCTAATCAGTTTACGTTTGTGGAATGACGTGATGCTAACAGAAGATGGTCGAGCAGGTGATGAGGATTATGTCATTAAAGCAGCATTGACAGTGTCCAGCGATCACGGATTCCTAGAACAGTGGATAACAAGTTTAGAAACCTCCAACTTAGAATTACAAAAAGCCTCCCCCTTAAAATACTAGCATTTATTGGGCACTTGCACTCCCCTCGACTGCCTTCAAAAAGAATGTTCTACCTTGGGGGTGCTGTTTAGTATAGGGTGTTGTCTGATGTGGTCTACGAGATTAATGTTGATTGATGTCAATTTCTCAATAGCCATCTGGCATCCCTTGCAGAGGTGGCATTGTTGGCATAGAACTGGGGGAGAATCTGACGTGGATTGCCTGTACAGGTCCAAATGTTCCCTAAGACTAAATAGTTCAGCATTGTTGTGGTTGAAACGGCGATGATATTCGGCAAAGTCTCCTTGCCTGATATGCTCGATAGTACGGCTGGTGCCTGTTTTCTGCACGTGTCCCTCTCTAGTGCATGGCCATAGGTCTGGCAAAGTGCGAGCGTTATCGATTTTGTTTTCGCCACCAGTGATGGAAGCTTTGGTTAAGCCGTCGCTTGATCTAAGTCTTGGCCCATGACGAAGTCATAGATGACTGATCGATTGATTATTTGATTGATTGATGTTATATATGATTCTGC